>PVHY01026965.1:0-16735 GCA_004024945.1 Uropsilus gracilis
TTTTTTTTTTTTTTTTTTTTTTTTTTGAGGCGAGGTCTCACTATTTTGGCCCATGGAACCGCAGGCTACTGTTGACCATGGTACCACAGACTCAAGCAATCCCCTGCCTCAGTTTCCCGGGTAACTGGGATTACAGGCGTGCACCACCACGCCCAGCTATTTGGGGCTAGGTCTTGCTGTGTTGTCCCGAGCAGGACTCAGACCGTGTTCCCTAGCCCCAGCTGAACTACAGCTTCATAGGCTGTAGTTTACAGGCACGAGCCACCATGCCCAGCTTTCAGCGGTATCTTCCCTCTAAACAAAGAGGGTGTGTAGTGCCCTTATTGACAGCTTCTCTGTGCCAGGTTTTGGTTCCCAGCTCCTCAGTGACATTGTAGGCGTCATATTTTGTTGGTTCTCCCAGTTCAGTGCGTGTGGTACTCGCCTTGTTCCCCTCGAGTCCTGCCCGGGTGGCACATTTTAAGGGACTTTCCACCAGTACCTCACTCGTTTGGTTTCTGTGGATGAAGAATTGTCTTAAGATATCACTCCTGCTTAGGGCTCTCATGTTGAAGGCAGACCCAGAGGAGACTGTGGCAGATGTGCCCCCCCCGCCCCGCCCAACGCCCCCCACACACACACACAACGAGCCCTGCTTCTTCACAGGGCTCAGATGTGCGGTGCGGCCTGCAGGCACAGGCCCGGCCTCTTCCGGGGCTGACCCCAGCCCCACCCCACCTGACCTTGAGGAAGCGAGTGGAACCAGTGCGTGTGGAACGCGGCGCCACTCAAATGTGGCGTGGCCATGCGTCTCGCGCGGGACCCGTGCGCTGGCCGAGCCCGGAGGGTCCCGGACTCGACCTTAGTTTTACTTGTTCTTTGGTTTATTTTCCTTATATCCCGCATATAGGTGAGATCATCCAGTATTTCTCTTTTTCTTTCTAGCTTATTTCCAAAAGCATGATTCCTTCTAGGTCCATCTGTGTTATCACAAATGAATCAATTTTGTCTTTTTTAAAAATTTGTTTATATATAAATTTCACATCTTTGTAATCACAGAGATTCAGCCCCCCCCACTTTCCCTACCGTTCCCCTCCTTCCCCCCCTGCCCCAAGATGTGTTCTTCAGTTTGGTGGTTAGCTTGTTTTGACTTTTCCTCATGGCTTTTGTTTATTTTTTCCTATATCCCATATATTAATGAAACCATTTGGTGTCTTTTTCTTTTTGACTTGTCATCAAATTTGATTTGTCATCAAATTTGTCACTTTTATTTGATGAGTAATATTCCATTATGCATATATACCACATTTTTTCATCCAGTCATCTGTTTGGGGGCATTTAGGTTGCTTCCAAATTTGTCTTTTTTGATTGCTGAATAATATTCCATTGTGTAATATACCACAACTTTTTGATCAATTCATCTGTTTGGTGGCATTTGGGTTGTTTCCATATCCTCACTATTGTAAATTGTTCAGCCTTATTTTTAAATGAGACTTTTGCTTGGAGACAAGCAGGTTATTTTACACACCAGGGCAAGGCTGGGTGGAAAAACCAGGTACCCTGGGGGTCCTGGACAGCCAGCAGTCAGTGTCCCAAGGTGAGGAAAAAGGAGCTGGTAAGGGCACCGAAGAAAGTGTGGCTTATCTAGAACTTTCCTGAACATCATCCCATTTATGAGGCTTGCTGTTTTATACTGATTTCAGAGAACTGAGCACTCCTGAAGGATCTAAGCAAAGATGTGGTGTCAGGATGTCCCTCATGACATGTGGGCCACATCTGAACTCCTGATCTCTCAGTTATCTAGGCACATGGTCCAAATGGCTGCAACCAGTTGAGACAGGGCCCTTGTCATTTACAGTAGGAAATCCTTAAGCACCACAGATCTTCCTATCACTGAACAACCAAGCACGTTTCCAAACACCATGATCCTTTAAGGATCTTTTAAAGCATACTATATGTTTATGTATAATTTCTGAATATTTCCAGAAATTTTTTGTAGTTCTGGAAAAGAAATATTTGCAGTGTTATCTCCAGGTTGGGGACTGGCAAATGATTTTATTTGTTGCACATGTCAATGTTCTACCTTTCTTTCAAAGAAGCTTGCATTCTCTGCACCCTAGAGAATCCTTGCTGGGGAGAGAGACAGAGAGCTGTAAGTGAGGCACATGTCAGAGCCTTGGCCCCCAAGCTTCTGGCCTGCAGCTGTTGAGATGCCTCACATCTGAGAGAGGCAAGCCTTCACCATCCTGAACCAATTTGAAAGCTGTTGTTCCATCTCCCATGAGCTCCCAGTCTTGTTCATTTTTTTGTATCAATGCTTAATGTGCTAGGATTTTGCTCATTCATTCATCATTTCTTTTTTAAAATTTGTTTATATATAAATTTCACATCTTTGTAATCCCAGAGATTCACCCCATTCATTCATCATTTCATTTCATCAGCACTACAACTTAGGTTTCAAGATGGAACTCAGTGTCACAGTCCTCATCCCTCGTGGGTGGGGTCAGAGCCTCTATGACTCAGGATTCTCTGCATACAGAGATATTGTCATAGCTCCTCTCTGTTCTCCCACTCATGTCCTCCAGGGAGTTGCCTAGAGACAGGTCTACTGTGTCCAGCGCCAAGGTAGGCAGGTCCCTGGCTCATCTGCAACCTGCCCTCCAAAGAGCCACAAGGTCCCAAAAAGATGAGAATGGGGAGCCATGGTATGTGTGGGAACTGGGGGACAAGCCACAGGTTTAGCCATTCTCTTTCATCCTTACCGTCATCCAGGGGCAGAGAACTTCTCCCCATCTGCCCCTCTAGCTCTCCCCAAAGCAGGGAGGAAACTGTTGTTCTTTTTTTTTTTTTTTTTTTTTTGAGACTAGGTCTCGCTATTTTTGCCGTGGAACCACAGGCTTTCGTTGCCCGGGGTACCACACACTCAAGCAATCCTCAGCCTCAGCTTCCCAGGTAGCTGGGATGACAGGCGCGCGCCACCACGCCCAGCTATTTTTTTGGAACTAGGTCTCGCTATGGGCCCCAGGTGGGACTCAAACTGCGATCCCTAGCCCTGGCCGCTTCATAGGCTGAAGCTTACAGGCACGAGCCGCTGTGCCCGGCCCTTCAGACTGCTGTTCTACAGATTGATTAGAATATAATGTACATACTTCCTTAGCTTCAATGATATAATTTTATGGTTTGGGGTCACTGTGCAAGCATTGCCACCAACCATGGGGAGAGCTTGACCCCTCCCCATAGACCTCTCTTGCTCATTTTCATTTATTCCCTGGTCCCACCTTCATCCCCCCTCAGCCCAACCACCACTGACCTCTGTGTGACCTTTGCTTTCTTATGAAAATTCCACACAGGAACCAAGGAATGGTGGTTTTGTGCCCCCTGATTTCTTTTGCAAACAGTGGTGCTTTTTTTGTTTGTTTGTTTTGTTTTGTTTTGTTTTGAGACTAGCTCTCACTATTTTTGCCCGTGGAACCCCAGGCTCTCGTTGCCCGGGGACCACAGACTCAAGCAATCCCCAGCCTCAGCTTCCCAGGTAGCTGGGATTACAGGTGCGTGCCACCACACCCAGCTTTTTTTTTGGGGGGGACTAGGTCTCACTACGGGCCCCAGGCAGGACTCGAACTGCGATCCCTAGCGCCAGCTGCTTCATAGGCTGAAGCTTACAGGCACGAGCCACTGTGCCCGGCCTTGCAAACAGTGGCTTAATATTCATCCATGTTGCTATGTTTCGGGATGCCATTCCAGTGACCCCTGAGCTGTGTGCATTAGAGGGAGTGGGGGGACACACTGTTCACTTACCTGGGCATCAGTAGATGATTGTTCTGGCTGCTTCCACTTTGGAGCTGCTGTGGACACAGCTGCCATGGATAGCCTGTGGTGCGTGGTCTGTTGTGGACTATCTGCTCTGGACAGGGCTGCCATGACAGAGCTGCCATGGACACGGATGTCCATGTCTTTATGTAGATATGTCCTTACTTCTCCTGGATTCCTGGGAGTACAGTTGCTGGGCTTCAGAGCAAATGTATATTTAGCTTTTTCAGATACTGCCAAACTGTTTTCCAAAGTGATTACTCCACTTATTTCCCATCAGCAATGGCCAGGGATTCCATTCTCTCCACCTTCTCACCTGACTCCCGATGTCCGCGGTGGAGGATGAAAAGTGACATTTACATGTAGCTTTGAAGAGCATTTCTGTAACATGGGGTTGTTGGTCATCACTCACATGGCCTTTCTCTTGTCCTGAAATGAGGGCTCCGTTGCTCAACTGCACTGCGGACTTTGGTCAGCTTCTCCCTACTTTGAGTCACTGCTGGCTGGAGAGGCAAGTCGAGTGACAGGGAGGTAAGGAGAGAGCTGGCAGGCCGTGCAGCTGGCCAGGCATCAGGGCAGCTGAAGCCCAGCACCATCTCTGGGGTCCAGCTAGGTCAGCTACATGGGGCTCACGCTTGTCCTTGCTCCTCAGACACTTGTGATATTAAGTTCCCGGGACTGAAAAGCTACAGGCATGTGGCACAACTTCTTGTACAGTTTGGATGGATGGCTCTGGGGCCGCCCTCTGAAGTCTTGCAGGCTGCTTGCTGGTGCCTTTGTTGTTTGTTGAGGTTGACCAAAAATCTTCACACAAAATGAAATGCTGTGTTCCTTACAGGGCTCACCCCAGTTCGTCAGCCTCTGGGGCTTCCTAGCCACCCACAGCTACCCCATGTTTTTTGGGACTAAACCCTGGGAATGTCTAACCCTTTTGTAGCCTCCCTTCTTGTATTTACAACTAAAGATTGTATTCATTGGGCTGCTCCTTGGTGTGAGGGGGAGAAGAAAGTAGCTGTGCAGTATCAGCCCACTCCTCTACCCCAATCCTCTTTCCATGACCCAATTCTCCTTTTGGCAATGTCCCCTTTGGCGAATGACTTACAACTCTGCAGAATGTGGTATTCACTAATAATCAGCAGCTTAAGCTCCTCACCTGATGGATTTGGGGCCAAGCAAGTGGGTCTTTTTTAGCAGCAGATGGGAAAGCAGATCCGCAGTATTCAACATGGGATGTTGGCTGCCACATCTTTGCCAAATAACTGTCCTGAAATAGTGAGAGTTCTGAGTTAGGTTCTCCATGCAGGAGACTGGTAATTAGTTGACATCAGCATATGAAAGGGCAGAGTGCAGATGCCCCCCCTCCCCACATCCCTACCCTATGCCTTGGCTCTTCCAGAACTAGTGAGGATGATATTTATGTGACATATAAAGAAACAACACAAAGGAACAGATGCAGTCAAGCCAAAAGAAACCCTAGAACTCCAGCTGTAAAACTGAGGCTCCCAGAAGGGTTTGGTAGACAGTGGTAGAGGACTGTGGCTCCCTTGATGGTGGGTGTGGTGTCACAGACACCTGAAGAGGTGTGAGCCTGGACTCTAGACCATATGCACATAAGCATCCCCCACCTGAGTGAGCTATGTGCTATGAGGATGAGCCTACACCAATGCCACCAGCACCCCAGCCCTTTACTTTCTGTGCATTCACCCTGGCTTTGGGCAAATGTAGGTAGCCCGTTATATAATATCAGACAGGGAATTTCACTGCTTTGAAAGTCCTCTATGGCCAGGCACGGTGGCTCGTGCTTGTAAGCTTCAGCCTATGAAGCGGCCGGGGCTAGGGATCGTGGTTCGAGTCCCGCCTGGACCCGTAGCGAGACCTAGTTCCAAAAAACTAGCTGGGCGTGGTGGCGCGTGCCTGTCATCCCAGCTACCTGGGAAGCTGAGGTTGGGGATTGCTTGAGTCTGTGGTACCCCAGGCAACGAGAGCCTGCAGTTCCATGGGCAAAAATAGCGAGACCTAGTCTCAAAGAAAAAAAAAAGAAAGAAAGAAAGAAAGTCCTCTATGATGTTTATTTGCCTCTCCTGCTCCCATCTCTGACAACCATTGACCCTTTTACTGTCATTATGAGCTTGTTACCTCCACAATGTCACGGAACTGGGATCATAAGTTGTGGAGACTTTTCAGGTGGCTCCTTTTCCTTGGTAACATGCACTCAAGGTTCCTCTGAGACTTCTCATGACTGCGCAGCTCATTTCCTTCCAGTAATGATAACATACCATTGTCTGGATGGAACACTGTTTGTTCATCTGTCCTACTGAAGGACAGTTTGGTTGCTCCCAACTTTTGGCAAGTAGGAATAAAACTGCTCAAAATACCCACATGCATGTCTTTGTGTGGATAGAAATCCTTAAAGCAAATGCCAAGGAGGCCAATGCATAATAGAAGAATTTTGATCTGAAAGAAATTGTCATGCTATCTTCCAAAGTGCCTATTAAATTTTGCTTTCCCACCAGCCACTAATGAACATTCCTGGTGCTCCACACTCTCACCATCACTTTGCACTGTCAGTGTTTCAAATATTAACCATTCTCATAGGTGTGTTGTGTCTCAGTGTGGATTTAATTTGCAGACAGTTGCTAAATCAGGGAACCAAACCAAGTGTTCTTCAACAGATGAATGAATGGAGAAACTGTGGAGCACATATCCATAGAATGCGATGCAGCAGTGAAGAAGATGAAATGGTGGCATTTTGAACAAAATGGTTGAAACTTGAGGTGATTATGTTGAGCAAAATCAGCCAAAAATTGAAAGACAGATATCATATGGTTCCATTCCTCTATGGAATACATTCCCCCCAAAATTACATGTACATAATAGAAGAAATAAGTATCTGAACTTAGCAAAAGAGGTGATAATGATAACCTGCTGCAGTAGAGGATGGGCGAGGAGATGAGAGAGGAAAGCAGAGTGTGGGAATAAGTGGTTGGGTACAGGCAATTAAAAAAACACTGCAGGTTATGATATAAAAGTAAATAAATAAAAACAACTACATATATACATTCATAATCTTAAAAAACTGCTGTAACTGGTGACCAACAGCTGTGGAGCGAGTAACTTAGAGTGGAAGGATGACACATAAAATCTAAACAGTTGTTGAAAATATTTCAAGTCTCTTAATTTCGGATATTTCATGAAAAGCAATGAAATCATCACCACTATGAGGCTAACCTCATTAGCCTTTCTTCCCTACACTCAACTGATGGTGAAAAAAAGGTTTTTGCCGCCTTAGTTATGGAAGCAGCATGTCCCGTCAGCACTTTGGACCCTGACAGGCTGACTGGCCCTTGTCTCCAAACAGGGAAACCCATTCCTCTTCCCAGGCTGCCCACATGATCTCTCTCAAACTCTGAGCTATTTCCTGCATGAGGGGGCCAGCTGCTAGCTCCAGCTCCAGGGCCACTTGATTGCTCTTTAAATAACTCCCCAGCAACACTCTTCCTACCCTCTGCCACACCAATGCACCCTTCTCTGCATTGCACCTTAGGGTCTGTCACTAGGGAACCCCTGGTCTCCCTCCATCCTTCCAGACCCACCCCCATTCCCACCTCCTCAGGGTTTCTCCTGCCCTCACCCTGTGTACTGTCTATCCCCCCCACAGCGGCATGGTGGATAATGCACCTGGCCAACTGGAGACTTGTATTATTTTTGTTAAAGAAAAGGAAATTTCATAACAGCATAAACATCTCTCGCGTGTATGGAAAAGATGCAGCAAGCCCCAGTCTAGGCCCCTGCCTTCAGATGCCATCTTAAACAGCAGAGGGTAGACAGAGGGACTTTGGGGGCATGAAAGAGCCGGTCAGGGAGGTTCCCACAGTGGATGCAGTGCATCCCACACAGGATGCAGATTAGGTTCTGTTTCTCCAGTGATGGGGTAGTCTTCCAGGCAATGGAACTGGGGGCTTCTTGAGGGTTATGTGTCTCCTTGAGGGTTAAGTGGCCCTGGAGCTGGAGCTAGCAGCTGGCCCCCTCATGCAGGAAATAGCTCAGAGTTTGAGAGAGATCATGTGGGCAGCCTGGGAAGAGGAATGGATTTCCCTGTTTGGAGACAAGGGCCAGTCAGCCTGTCAGGGTTATGTGCTTGACGTCCTTGGCACCCATACTCCAAAGAACACAACAAAGACAGTAAAGTTGGGGAAGAGTGTGCCCAGAAAGATGACCAATGAAAATGAGGCAATTCCAGGGAGATTTAGGAAAAGAATTCCAAGTCATTCCTGCACAGTTTCCTTGGCTACATCCACGGCAAACACAGCACACAATTTCTCGTTTCTTATGGCCTCTGTTTTCCCTCCCCATCAATTGCATCATTTTTGCATCATTTTTGCATCATTTTTGGAAAAGGCAGCAAAGACACCTTCCAAATGAACATGCACTTTGATGTTTTTCTAGATAGTTTTGACATGGAAATAATGGGAGAAAAACAAGTAAAGAATAAACCATCATAATGCTTCATAAATAGATGTATGGCATTATATATTTTCTTGTTGGCACTAATTTTAATAATAAAACAAATATCTGAAAGATAAATAGTCCTCTACTAGAAATTTTGTGGTAAAATATACATAATACAATACTTACCATCTTAGCCATTTTTCAGTGTATAATTCAGTGACATTTGGTCCATTCATACTGCTGTGCAACATGGACCACCCTACCTCCAGAACTTTCAATCTTTCTAAATCAAATGTCTATACCCCTTACACCTGACTTATATTTCTCTGTCCCTCAACCTCTGGTGATCCCTAATCCACATTCCCCATTTGTGAGCCTGACTCCTCCAGACACCTCACTTTGGGATCAGTCTGACCTACTTCACTAGCATGTCTTCAAGCTTACCCCATGTTGTAGCAGTTGTCAGAATTTGCATCATTTTCAAGAGTCAGTAATATTTCACTCTATCAATGAACCACATGTGCCCATTCATCTGTCCATGCTCATTTTGGTTACTCCCACTTTCCTACTATTAAGCACACTGCTGTGATGAAAATGGATACTCAAACCCCTGCTAGAAAACATGATATTTAGTAAAGAAAAATATCATGCAATGATGAAACAGCCATCTGATACAACACGGTCACCTCTCTGAAATCCATAAATGATTCTCTACCAAGCACAGTTTCTGGCTATTCTGAAAGCAACTTATCTATATCGATAATGTTTAAAGTAAGAATTGCAAAAGCTCTATCTTGCCTGCTTAAGGTACAGGATTATTCAGAAAGAAAATCTCATGTAACAAACGCCAGTCAATACAAGTCACAAAGTATTTCTGGTCAAATGAATGTTGCCTTTTATCCATGCAGACCAATTAACTTAACACCCTCTCCACCTAACTCCTCACCACCAGCCTGCCTCCAGCACTTCCTTTCCAGCCTCACTGCCAAGTTCTCATTCTATCATGTCATTTTTTCCTTTATTCACTAGCTCTTCCTGCCAAGCGCAGGAGACTTTTACAGACTGCAGCTTTCATGGGCTGAGCTGTTCAAAAACTTTTCATGCCCCTTTACATCACTGTTGTCTTAGACTGTGATGTCAAGAGCATAAGATGCTGGTCTGACTTAGTTTGGGCTGGGAGGTTGCTCCTGTACCCTGCTTCCCGGCAGCCATTGGGTCACACCAGGGTGGATGTGAGGAAGGGAAGATGGGGCTGTCTTGGAGCAGGCTGGCCCCTCCACCCCATGCCTTCACCCTTCCCTTGCCGGAGGGCATGATCAATTAGCATCTTGTCATGGTGTGATCACAAAAGAGATTTCTGGCTCCTGGTTTTGTTTGAACAACATGTCATGTTTGGGGTGCTCTGCTCTCCACTCACATGGGGCAGTTCTCACAGCTTAACCACCCGGAGTCTAAACAACAGCCACCATTCTGGTCAGAGAGTCTGGCGTATTTCACCAGCAGCACTCCATGTTCATTTACAAATTTGCTCCTTTCTTGGCACAGGTTAGTCTCAGACCAGGACATCTGCTCCCAGTCACATCTGGAATACTTTCTCTCCTTCACTGCTTGCGAGTAATCGTGCTTTGATTTCTTCTTTTCTGATCTTTCTAATCCTTCAAATTTGTCTGAGTCTCCAGGAACAATATCGTTTAGAAGTAGCTGTCATGGTGAACTGGAGACACCTCACCTCCCTCACCTCACTTTCAGCACGGGCAGCACAAGTGACAGTAGATGATGGGCATTCACCACCTGCCACCAGTGGCCCCCCTGGGACTCAGCTATAGGCAAAGGCTGGCACTGCTGGTAGGCAGCAGTGATTCACTCACTATGTCACCCCAGGGCAGGCAGCCCCTGGTTCAGGGCATCAAGGAGAAGAAGGGGTCCCCCACAGGACCAGCTTCAGTTCAGGGATTCCCCCAGTTGCAGGCAGTAGGAAGGCCTGGAGATTGGGTACTTGGTTGTGGACTGGACCATCAGGTGTAAGCTGTGAACTGATGGTAAATGGCCCAAACAGCCATAGGGTTGAAACCAGTCCCATCAGGCTTGTAGGCATTGTAGGCAGAGGAGCCCAAAAGAAGTTATAACGCAGAGCAGGTTCCAGCTTGGGGCTCTGAGTCACTGTTCCTGGCCTCTGAGGAAAAAAGGGACTCTCTCGTTCTCTGTTCCTGGCCTCTGAAAATGAAAGCATTAAGAAGCATCCAGCAACTGCCCTCCAAAGAAAGAAGAGAGGTGGTGAAGAGCTTCTCTGGAGGCTAGGCTATGCACCCCTGCCTCCAGTCTGCCTCTGCCATCACTTCAAAGGAGTGCCAGGTATTTGGGGCTTTTGGATACTGGACACTATCTGGAGTGAGATAGTCAGCCACTGTGGTCTTAGAAACTCTTTCCCCTGTCTGTTAAATAAACCCTTTGTCATTCCCTGAGCACTAGTGGTCTTGCAATTATGCATGTGACTGAGAACTCACAGTGACCTGGCTTCTACTGAGCATTGTCCTTTGAAGGCTATAGTGCTTCCATAGCTGTTTCACTGTGAGACAACACATTATTGTCACTTGTAAGGCACCCAGTTTGTGTTTGTTTTCACCGCGCTGGCACTGAATATACATGTAAGTGAACCACTTTGTAATAACCAGTATCAAGTCTGAGCTTGAATATTTACGGTGCAAAGGGAGAAATTCCCTCAACTTGCATATCCGTGGCTATTATTGACATGGCCTTTGTCTCAAATTGGAGGTCAGACCCAAACACAAGTGGTCAGGAGAGGGGATGCAGTTAGGAGAGGGGATTCATTGACTTAACTAGAGCAGCTGCAAGCAATGCTCCCAAACCAACTGCTGTTTTTAAAATCTTTCTTGGGAAAACAAAAGTGCCAAGTAGCTGTAAACAAAACACCATCAGGTAACTGATTGTTTCTTTGAGCATGCAGTTACTATGCGATGCCCCAAGGAGAAAATGCAATTTTCCATCTGCATTTGCAGTTTGGTACAGAAAATACAACTCACAGAATGGGTACCATGGTCTTTCCCCACCCTCCCATCCCATTCTGGGTCAGATAGCTATCACCTTGAACACACAGAATGCTGGGTACTTGTTGCAACATTAGCTGGTTTCAATTTCCCTTTGCTTGTCCAAGAGTTTTTAAGCTGTTTATATTCTCAAACAGGATAAGGGCTTTTTTCCCCTCACATGAAAACTAAGTTGGGAAAATAGCTTTAAACTGCCAAGAAAAGGTAAACAATGAATGTTTTTAAATTCTCAAATACACACTTCTCTGCTTGAGCAAAAAAGGAAACTGGAGCCAGCTGAATGGAAAAGGAAACTGGAAGCCCTTGCCCCTCACCATCTTCTCCTCCATGAGACAAGCAGTACTGGCTGAGAAGCAAGTGAGGGGGATATAGCCCTGGACCCTGAGAGCAATGCACCAGAGATGTGTTGCAGAAATCCAAGTTATGGTTAAGTGGGTGTAATTTTTAGTGAGCACATAGGTCTCTCATGCTTCATTTCCTTTATTTTAAATCTTAAGGAAGTGACAACAAGCATGTATTTATAATTAAACTTAGCATTTGGATCCTCAGTAAATAATCAATACAAGATGGAGCATGAAGTAGTAGGCTTAATATTAAAAAGCTTCTTCTTGATTGATAAATCTAACCCTTAGCTAGTGGTATATTTCTAACCATGCTGAGAAGTAAAGAATGGCATTCTTATTGCCATAAGAGATGATGTCAACCCAGCAGCCTCCTCGCCGGTGCACAGGTAAGTCCTGACAACTTGTCAGTTTATGAAAGACAAATCACAATTCACATCATTAGCTGCCAAGCTCCAAAATCAGTTTAATGGTGTGGGGTCAATGAACCACTCTTGCTCAAGTTAATGTCCTAGTGATAGAGGGTGCTACACGCCCCCCCCCCAACCATTGGCTTTTGGCTGGCCCAGACTAGTTGAATATGTGCTGAATGCAGTATGTGTGCTGAATGCAGTTAAGGAGTTTGCAGATTTGAACTCTGTGTTGAAGTTTGCTTTGCTGAGTTTGACTGGTGTCTGGAAGAAGCCGTGCACAAGTTAGGCCTGAAAAGAAAGTGAACATGGCTGGGTCCGGTACCATGAAGTTCCTGCTACCTGAAGATGACAAGGAGAAGACAGCATGGAAGACAAGGAGGAGCATGCCAAAGAAAGATATCTTCATTACGTGGAGAGGAACTCTGGCTGACATTGGTGAGATGATCAGGACTGAGAGACTGAGGATTTTTGGGCAATCTGGGAAAGGAGTTTGGACAATGCTGAGAAAGATTTTGGACAATGTTAAAGTAATTGGAGTTTTACTTACATGTTTCTTTTGTAGTAACTAGGAAATCACTTTGTTAGAAATAAATTAGTCTGCGCTGCTAGTCTTGCACTGACTTGGTATTTTGGTTGAGAAGACTGGGGATGGTGGAAAGAACACATGAGAGTTTAAAAGAGAGAAAACTGACAAACTAGTGTAGAGTTTAAACTGTGTTTCTAAGTTTTTCTTTTCTGCAGTTTTTGGAGCTGAAAGCAGAGAGCAGCTGGCTGGCTTTTGCACATCAATGGTAAAGGTGATCAGTGAAAATGCTAATGAAGGCACAGTGGCTCCTGCCTGTAAGCTTCAGCCTATGAAGCGGCCAGGGCTAGGGATCGCAGTTTGAGTCCCGCCTGGGGCCCCTAGTGAGACCTAGTTCCAAAAACAATAGCTGGGTGTTGTGGCGTGCACCTGTAATCCCAGCTGATGCTGGGGATTGATTCAGCTGATGCTGAAGCTGATGCCGGGGATTGCTTGAGTCTGTGGTACCCCGGGCAACGAAAGCCTGCGGGCAAAAATAGTGAGACCTAGTCTCAAAAAAAAAAAATGCTAATGAACAGTTTGTAGCCTGCTTAGTAGAGAGAAGTAGGCAGATAGGTGTGCCTAGTTCAAGTTAAAGGTAAATTGCTAATGTAAACTGCTAGTAGCCTGCTTTGTCCGGAGAGAAGCAGGCCTGTATGTGTAAAAGTCAAAGTCAGAAAGTCTTTTTTTTTTTTTGTCACCCTGTTTCAGTAGGAAGGGCACTGAATCATCAGCCCCCCTGCCCCACCCTTGTTCTAGCCTTTCTCCTGGGGACAGTGTCTGAGGGAGCCTCATACCCTCCCCTGCGGTGTGGTCTTCCCGAGCTCCCTGCCACCATGCCTATCCAGGGATGCCCACCACACCCTTCAGTTTCCAGTTGTAACCATCCTGTTCGTGATGTCAATTGCAGTGCAAGCATCCCAGTCTGGGTAGAGTCTTTATTGGTTCTAGTAGTTACACAGCCATGTGAGGGCAGGGAGTCTCTAGAAGGCAGGCGAGCCACACAGCTCCCAGGAATCTTCACACTCTCTGGACTCTCTTTCTGGCATTCTCCCCATGCTCTCTCCACCCAAGGTGATACCACCCTTCTATCCTTGCCTCCAAGGCCCAGGTGAGCCCACTCATGCATGCACACCCACTGGACCAGGTGTGTACAATCATGGCGAGGACATACCACCACAGTTGCTGATCATATGAGGCCAATGGAGGAAAACGACTGATCAACTCACTTACCCCACACCAGTGTTGCTTTGCTTCCATCCTCCCACACTTGGAGCCCTATGGCTCCAGCAGGGAAGGGGGAAACTGGGGGTGGGGGAGTAAACCTACCAGCCACTTCCCACTCTAGCCCCTGCTTTCTTCTACATACCACCTTGCTGGACCTGTAGCACTTGCTGTTTTTCTGCATCTGGGGTCCTGGGGAATGATTGTGCTGCTCCCCTCTGCATGGGGTATCCTTGGCTAGACAGTCAGCTGGAATTCTGTGCTGGATGGAAACCCTGGCTTGATGCCCTGTGAATGGAGTGTCATCAGCAATAACTTTTAAATACGCATATTCCCAACTTTCTCTGAATAAGTCAAACCATCTCATTCTCAAGCTGTGGTCACCACCTTTCCATATGCCTCTTGTCTGTATATTTATTTTTCTGAGTCCTTGTTACTCTAAAATGTACCTACCAGAGTGGAATTTACTTTGTTCTTCAAGTGAAGATGGGTTTTGTGACTGCAGCTCCGGACGACAAGAGTCGAGTGCCACCTGCTGGAAACAAGGAGAAATGACTCAAGTTCTCCGCTTTACCTTGAGCAGGGTGGGGGGTTGTGATCTTCAGACTGGACCACGGGTGCCCCAAGGGTTGCAGAGAAGGGTGCAGGATTTTCATGGCACTGATTCCACATGACCGCCCTCCAAGATCAGACAAGCCTGGGAACGTGGGCCTTGCTATCTTCCTGCCTTCTCGCTCACCTTTGCCAGGCTTAGTGACCAACACTTGCAAGTCTACAGTTCATGTTTGTGTCCCCAAAATGCCTGTGCTGACTTAATCTCTAAGTGTGTTGTCAAGAGGCAGAGTCTGTGACCTGAGTAAATGCCATGAATAGGATTTCTGCCCTCCTAAAAGAGGCCTGGATTGCTGCTGGATTTGCCTTCTAACTTCTGGTAGGAGACCCCACAGACCTCCGTCCCATTCAGGTACCTCTTGGCAGATCTGTTGTGCATAATACACCCAACCCTTGGTGGTCATGGTGGCTGGGGCAGAAATGGAGGAGGGGGAATCCTTCTAAGGACTATAAGTTATAAACCCCTACAAGGACAAAGGCTCCCACCAGGGACTATTTGAAACACCCCACTGCATAATCAGAGGACTCTGCCTTAATCCATTAGTTGTATAAATTGCATATTTTGGATTATTTCAAGGAGTAGGAGACAGAAAGTTCATCTGATAATTACTGTTAATTACCAAATAGAAAAAGTCTTATATCAATTAAATTGTATTTTCTTAATAATTTTCAGATTCATAGGAGAAACATTTTCATTAACTCTTTCCAAACAGTTATTAGGTACTGCAAATGCTTGTTTGTTTTACTCTTACTTGGATCCAAGCGGTCTCCTTGTGTGTCAATAGTTGCTTTGTTCATTTTTTTTATCACCACTATGTACCTATAAAATCTTTGAGACTTGAGGTTCTGTTATGGAGTCTATTCCAAATCACTTGTTTTGTTTTTAACCCTGTCACCTTCCATAATAATCTAGATGCCTAAATTAATTTTTTAAGTTCATCTTATACATGTGATTCAATGATACATTTCCAATTTTCTTTTAATGTCTAAAATTTCTTTACTAATTGTAACATATTGGGGTATCATCTGATAAAATTAAAAACTAAGTCCCCTTTCCTTGCCCAGCAAGCAGGACTGGGAGACTTGACTAGATAAGGGAAGTGATAGGTTGCTATGGGAACCCAAGCTGCAATGTGTTCACCCTAACCAGAAAAGCCAGCTTCAGGCTCCTGGAGTGTAGAAGCAAGGTCAGGACATATTCTGTGCCAAAAAGCAGACAACCCCGCACATCACTGATATAAACAGGCACCCCAAGTTAGAATGTCCATGAAAATAGTGTAGCAGAGCCTCCAAGCCATCTTCCCAAAGGCAGCTCCCCTCTGCCCACCTCCCTTGCAAGGTATTTCAGTAAACCCACCTCTTCTTCACTCTGTCCTGGTAGATATATTTCACCCTGGTGCCAGGCCTCACCCCATTACATAGTCACAGAACATAGTTAGACTTCTACCAATGAGCTACTAATACTAAGGATTTTAATGCAAGCTTAACCCAAAGGACAGTGAGCACTGAACTTTTGAATAACAGATCTTTATCCATCTTCTGCTGTAGAGAGTGCGTGCATAACCTGACAAAACTGCTAGAGACATGGATGGAAACTTCCCAGGGACCACAAACAATTGTAAAATTTACGTTAATTTTAAAATATTTTAAAATATTGGCATCCTTTGCAACCATTAAAAGTGGTCACTAAAAGAAAAACTTTAAAGAATGCGAAAGGGGTGCAAATTCCTCTGGGAATACTTTGAAGGAGAGCACCCCTACCTTCAAGGAGGGGTTGTCATAAGGACTGAAATAACACACAGCAGCACACAGCAAGTGAAGTAGGTCTGCTTTCTTTATTAATTCCTAGGAATTAGGGGCTTTCGTAGTGAAACTGGGTGACCCGAAGAAGACTTTTTAACTTGAAACACATACAGGCCTAACTTTAAACACCTACAGGCCTGCTTCTCTCACTCCAAAGCAGGCTCCAAACAGTTGATTAGCATTTACACTGATCACCTTTACTATTGATATGCTCTCTGCTTTCAGCGCCAAAAACAATGTCCAGTCAGAGTTCATCTCCAGACGCTTGAAGACATGTTCCTTTGGCTGCTCCCTTGGCGTGCTCCTCCTTGTCTTTCACACTGTGTTCTCCTTGTCACCTTCAGGTAGCAGAAACTCCAACCAGGCCTAACTTTTGCACGGCCTCTTTCAGACACAAGTCAAACTCAGCAAAACAAACTCCAACATGGAGTTCTAATCTGCAAACTTCTTAACTACATCTAGCACACATGCTGCCAG
>PVHY01026966.1:0-16727 GCA_004024945.1 Uropsilus gracilis
TTATCACCCACAGATATAAAGTCATGATTTCTCCAATTGTAATTAACAGATTTATCATTCAAATTCCTGCTGATTTATGCCTTTTAGGCCAAGAGTCAGTGTTTTCAGCGAGAAACCTCCTGAATTCAATCACACTCCAAAGGATACAATATATCTCTTTCTGTGACTACTCTGTATTTTGATGATCATAGATGAAATATATGTTTTATACTTCCTGGGGTAGAAAAGGATATAAATCCATATCACCCACAATTCTTAAGTCATGATTTCTCCCACTTGTTATTAACACTTTTTTCAATCAAATTCCTGCTGATGTAGGCCTTTCAAGCCAACAGGCAGTGCTTTCAGCTAGAAACCTCCTGAATTCACTCCAAAGGGTGCAGTATATATCTCTCTGTGACTTCTCTGTACTTTGATGATCACAGATGAAATCTCTCTATGTTTTACACTTCATGGAGTAGAATAGAATACAAGTCCATATCACCAAATATCTGAAGTTATGATTTCTCCCACTTGTTTTTAACAATTTTTTCATTCAAATTTCTGGTGAGCCGGGCACGGTGACTTGTGCTTGTAAGCTTCAGCCTATGAAGCAGTCAGGTTAAGGGATCGCATTTCACGCCCCGCCTGGGCCCGTAGCCAGACCTTGTTCAACAAAAAATAGCTGGGTGTGGTGACGCATGCCTGTCATCCCAGCTACCTGGGTGGCTGATTCTGGGGATTGCTTGAGTCTGTGGCACCCCGGGCAAGAGAGCCTGCGTTTCAATAAGCAAAAATAGCAAGATCTAGTCTCAAAAAAAATTCAAATTCCAGTGAATTTGGCCTGTCAGGCCTGAAGGCAGAGTTTTCAGTGAGAAACCTCTTGAATTCTATCAGACTCCAAAGTATGCAATACATAACTTTCTGTGACTTCTGTGTACTTTGATGATCTTAGATGAAATCTATGTTTTACACTTCATGGAGAAGAAAAGGATATAAGTCCATATCACCCACAGATCTTAAGTCATGCTTTCTTCCACTTGTTATTACCCCCTTTTTCATTCAAATTCCAGTTAATTTAGGAACTTAGAGAAACAGGAACTGTTTTCAGGGAGACAACTCCTGAATTCAATCACAGTCCAAAGGGTGCATTATATATCTTTATGAAACTTACCTGTACGTTGATGTTTATAGATGAATTCTCTCTATGGTTTACACTTCAGGGAGTAGAAGAGGATATAAGTCCATATCATCCAAGATATTAATCATGATTTCTCCTCTTGTTATTAACACCTTTTTCATTCAATTCCTGCTGATTTAGGCTTTTCAGGACCACTGGAAGTGTTTTCATGGAGAAACCTCCTGAATTCAATTAGACTCCAAAGGGTGCAGTATATATCTTTCTGTGAATACTCTTTTTTGATGATCATAGATGAAATCTATGTTTCATAGTTCATGGAGTAGAAAAGTATATAAGTCCATATTACCCAGAGATCTTAAGTCATGATTTCTCCCATTGTTATTAATCCTTTTTTCATTCACATTCCTGCTGATTTAGGCATATCAGGCCAACAGGCAGTGTTTTCAGCAAAAAACCTCCTGAATTCAATTGGACTCCAAAGGGTGCAGTATATATCTTTCTTTGACTTCTCTTTACTTTGATGATCATAGATGAAATCTCTCTATATTTTACACTGCATTGAGTAGAAAAGGATATAAGACTATATCTCCCAAAGATCTTAAGTCATGATTTCCTGAACTTGTTATTAACCCTTTATTCATTCAAATTCCTGCTGACTTTGGCCTTTCAGGCCAAAAGACAGTGCTTTAAGCGAGAAAACTCCTGAATTCAATCAGACTCCAAGTATTGAATTATATATCTTTCTGTGATTTCTGTGTACTTTGATGATCATAGATGAAAGCTCTATGTTTTACACTTCATGAGGTAGAAAATGATATAAGTCCATATCACTCACAGATCTTAAGTCATGAATTCTCCCACCTGTTATTAACCTTTTTTCATTCAAATTCCTGCTGATTTAGGCCTTTGAGGCCAACAGACTGTGTTTTCAGCGAGAGAACTTCTGAGTTCAATCACACTCCAAAGGGTGCATTTGTTTTTCTTTTTCTTTTTTTTAATTTTTATTTTTTATTGCTTTGTCACAATTGTGCATTAAATGATCCCTCCTCCTCCCTCCATATCACCCCTCTGTATACCCCCTTCAGTCACTCCTTCTCCCATTTTTCTGCAAATTGTTGATTTGTTAAGTTGATGTTCTGTTGTTGGTTGTTTGGCCTGTTGTTCACCTCCCCCACCTTCTTCCCCCTCCTCCTCTCTCGCTTCATGGTTCAGTCCCATTGTTTGTTTTCAATTTTTCTTATTTGTTTGTTTGTTTGTATTTCCCTATATCCATCATATAAGTGAGACCATCCTGTACTTGTCTTTTTCTTTTTGACTTATTTCTGCTAATATGTGTCCCTCTAGTTCCATCCAGGTTGCTGCAAATGACATGTGTTTGTCCTCCTTGATGGATGCGTAGTATTCCATCGTGTATATGTACCACATTTTTTTTTAGCCAATCATCTGTTTGGGGGCATTTGGTTTGTTTCCAGTTCTTTGCAACTGGAAACAGGGCTGCGATGAACATGCACGTACATCTGTCTTTTTAAATTAATGTCTACATCCTCTGGGTAGATTCCTAGTAGTGGGATTGCTGGGTCGAATGGTAAGTCCACTTTCAGTTGTTTGAGGGTCCTCCACACTGTCTTCCATAGTGGCTGGACCAGTTTGCACTCCCACCAGCAGTGTAAGAGAGTTCCTTTTTCTCCACATCTGCACCAACATTTGTTGTTGTCTGTTTTATTTATGTGGGCCATTCTTACTGGTGTAAGATGGTATCTCAGTGTGGTGGGAGGAGAGTAGAAAATGAGTCATCTCACATCCAGCACTTATGTTTCATGATTTCTAGCACTTCTTACTAAACCGAAGGTGCAGTATATATCTTTCTGTGACAACTCTGTTCTTTGATGAATAGATGAAATCTCTCTATGTATTACACTCCATGGAGTAGAAAAGGATATAAGTCCATGTTACTCACAGATCTTAATTCATGATATCTCCCACTTGAATTAACCCTTTTTTCATTAAAATTCCTGCAGTCATAGACCTTTCAGGCCAACAGGCAGTTTGTTCATCAAGAAACCTCTTGAATTCAATCACACAACAAAGGGTAGAGTATATATCTTTCTGTGACTTCTCTGTACTGATGATCATAGATGAAATCTCTCTATGTTTTACAAACATGGGGTAGAGAAGGATATTAGTCCATATCACCCACAGGTCTTTAGTCATGATTTCTCCCACTTGTTATTAACCCTTTTTTCATTCAAATTCCTGCTGATTTAGGACTTTCAGTCCAACAGACATTGTTTTCATCGAGAAACCTCCTGAATTCAATCACACTTCAAACAGTGCATTATATATCTTTCTATGACTTCCCTGTTCTTTGATGATCATAGTTGAAAACTCTGTTATACACTTCATTGAGTAGAAAAGGACATAAATCCTTGTCACCCACATATCTTAAGTCATGATTTCTCGCATTTGTTTTTAACCCTTTTTCATTCAAATTCCTGGTATTTTAGGCTTTTCAGGCCAACTGGAAATGTTTTCAGTCAGAAACCTCCTGAATTAGACTCCAAAGTGTGCAGCATATATCTTTCTGTGAATTCTCTTTTCTGTGATGATCATTGAGATCTTAAGTCATTATTTCTCCCATTGTTATTAATCCTTTTTTCATTCAAATGCCTGCTGATTTAGGCACTTCAGGCCAACAGACAGTTTTTTCAGCGAGAAACTTCTTGAATTCATCCAATTCCAAAGGGTGCAGTAGATATCTTTCTGCGACTTCTCTTTACTTTGATGATCATAGATGAAATCTCTCTATGATTTTCACTTCATGGAGTAAAAAGGACATAACTCCATATCACCCACAGATCTTAACTCATGATTTCTCCCACTGTTGTTAACGCTTTATTTATTCAAATTCCTCTTTTTTAAGCCTTTAAGGCAATAAGACAGTGTTTACAGGGAGAAAAATTCTGAATTCAATCAGACTCCAAAGGGTGTAGTATATATCTTTCTGTGACTTCTCTGTATTTGATGATCATAGATGAAATCTCTCTATTTTTTACACTTTATCGGGTACAAAAGGATCGTCCATATCATCCACAGACCATAAGTCATGATTTCTTCTACTTGTTATTAACCCTTTTTTCATTAAAATTCCTGCTGATTTAGGCCTTTCAGGCCAACAGACAGTGTCTTCAGTGAGAAACCTCCTGAATTCAATCAGAGTACAAAGTGTGCAATATATATCTTTCTGTGACTTCTCTGTATTTTGATCATCATCATTCAAATTCCTACTGATTTAGGCTTTTAAAGCCACTCTGCATTGTTTTCAGGGAGAAACCTACTGAATTCAGTCAGTCTACAAAGGGTGCAGTATATATCTTTCTGTGGCTTCTCTAAAATTTCATGATCCTAGATGAAATCTCTCCATATTTTACACTTCATGGTGTAGAAAAGGTGATATGTCCATATCACCCACAGATCTTAAGTCATGAATTTTCCCCTTTGTTTTTGACTATTTTTTCACTCACATTCATGCTGATTTAGGCCTTTCAAACAAACAGACATTGTTTTCAGAGAGAAACCTCATGAATTCAATCAGACCTCAAAGGTTGCAGTATATATCTTTCTGTGACTTCTCTGTACTTTTATGATCATAGATGAAATATCTCTATGTATTACACTACCTATGTTAGAAAAGGATATATGTCCATATCACCTACAGATCTTAAGTCATGATTTCTCCCACATGTTATTAACCCTTTTTCCATTCAAATTCCTGCTGATTAAGGGCTTTCAGGCCAAAGTCAGTGTTTTCAGCGAGAAACCTCAGGACTCCAAACAGACTCCGAAGTGGTAGTATATGTCTTTCTGTGAATTATCTGTACTTTGATGGTCACAGTTGAAAACTCTGTTTTAAACTTCATGGAGTAGAAAAGGATATAAGTCCATATAACCCACAAATCTTAAGTCATGATTTCTCCCAGTCGTTTTTAACATCTTTTTCATTCAAATTCCTGCATTTAGTCTTTTCAGGCCAACTGGAAGTGTTTTCAGGGAGAAACCTCCCGAATTAAATTAGAACCCAATGGTGCAGTATATACCTTTCTGTGAATTCTCTATACTTTGATTATAGAAATGAAATCTCTCTGTTTTACACTCATGGGGTAGAAAAGAATATAATTCCATATACCCCACAGATCTTTAGTGATGTTATCTCCCACTTGTTATTAACCCTTTTTTCATTCAAATTCCTGCTGATTTAGGCTTTTCAGGCCACCCTGCATTGTTTTCAGTGAGAAACCTACTGAATTCAGTCAGACTCCAAAGGGGCAGTATATACTTTCCTGTGACTTCTCTTTATTTTGACTATCATAGAGGAAATCTCTCTATGAATTGCACTACATAAGGTAGAAATGCATATATCCATATCACCCACAGATCTTAAGTCATGAATTCTCCCACATGTTAGTAACACTTTTTTCATTCAAATTCCTCCTTATTTAGGCCTTTCAGGCCAACAGGCATTATTTTAAGCGAGAACCCCCGGAATTCAATCACACTCCTAAGTGTGCAGTATATATATTTCTGTATTTTCTCTGTACTTTGATGATCATATTTGAGATCTATGTTTTACATCTCATGGGGTAGAAAAGGAAATATGTCCATAATACAACAGATCTTAAATCATGATTTCTCCCACTTGTTATTACAGTTTTTTCATTCATATTCCTGCTGATTTAGGCTTTTTACGCCAGCAGGCAGTGTTTAACATGATAAAACTCCTGATTTTAATCACACTCCAAAGGGTACAGTATGTATCTTTATGGTACATCCTTGTACGTTGATGTTTACAGATGAAATCTCTCTATGTTTTACATTTCATGGAGTAAAATGTCCATAAGTCCATACACCCGCAGATCGTATTCAAGATTTCTCCCACTTGATATTATCACTTTTTTTCTTTCAAATTCCTGCTGATTAAGGCCTTTCAAGACTTTTGTAAGTGTTTTAAGGGAGAAACCTCCTGAATCAATTAGACTCTAAAGGAGGCATTATATACCTTTCAGAGACTTCTCTTTGATGATCATAGATATAATCTCTCTATGTTTTACTATACATATGGTAGAAAAAGATATATGTCCATAGCACCCACAGATCTTAAGTCATGTTTTCTCACACTTGTTATTAAGAATTTTTTCATTCAAATTCCTGCTGATTAAGGCCTTTCAGGCCAGCAGGCAGTTTTCTCAGCAAGAAACCTCCTAAAATCAATCAGACTCTAATGGTGCAGTGTATATCTTTCTGTGATTTCTCTGTACTTCTATGATCATAGATGAAATCTCTCTATGTTTTACACTACATGGGGTAGAGAAGGATATTAGTCCATATCACCCACAGATCCTAAGTCATGATTTCTCCTATTTGTTATTAACCCTTTTTTCATTCAAATTCCTGCTTAATTAGGCCATTCAGGACAATATGCAGTGTTTTCATCGAGAAACGTATGAATTTAATCAGACTAAAAAAGGTACTATATATATCTTTCGGTAACTTCTCTTTCCTTTGATGATGATAGATGAAAACTCACTATGTTTTACATTTCATGGGGTAGAAAATCATATAACTCCATATCACCCTCCCATCTTAAGTCATGATTTCTCACTGTTATATTAACACTTTTTCATTCAAATTCCTGCTGCTTTAGGCTTTTCAAGCCAACAGGCAGTATTCTCAGGGAGAAACCTCCTGAATTCAATACAACTCTAAAGGGTACAGTATATACCTTTCTATGACTTCTCTGTACTTTGATGATCATAGATGAAATCTCTCTATGTTTTACACTTTATGGGGTAGAAAATGATATAAGTCCATATCACCCACGGATATTAACGCATAATTTCTCCCACTCTTTATTAACACTTGTTTCTTTCAAATGCCTGCTGATTTAGGCCTTTCAGTTCAACAGGCATTGTTTTCATCGAGAAACCTCCTGAATTCAATCAGACTACAATGGTGCAGTATATATCTTTCTGTGACTTCTCTGTACTTTGATGATAATAGTTGAAAACTCTATTGCTATACACTCATGGAGCAGAAAAGGATATAAGTCCTTATCACCCACAGATCTTAAGTCAAGATTTCTCCCTCTTGTTATTAACCCATTTTTTATTAAATTTCCTGCTGATTTAGGCCTTTCAGGCCAAGAGGCAGTTTTTAAAGCGATAAAACTCCTTAATTCAATCAGACACCTAAGATTGCATTATATATCTTTCTGTGTCTTCTCTGTATTTGATGAGCATAGATGAAATCTCTCTATGTTTTACACTTCATCGGGTAGAAAAGGATATAAGTCCACATCACCCACACATCTTAAGTCGTGTTTTCTAGAACTAGTTATTAACCCTATTTTATTCAAATTCCTGCTGATTTAGGCTGTTGAGGCCAAATGACAGTGTTTTTATGGAGAATCCTCCTGAATTCAATTGGACAACAAAGGTTGCAGTATATACCTTTCAGTGACTTCTCTGTACTTTGAAAATCATAGATGAAATCTATGTTTTACACTGCATGCAGTAGAAAAGGATATAAATCCATATAACCACAGGTCTTAAGTCATGATTTCTCCCACTGTTATTAACTTTTTTTTCATTCAAATTCCTGCTGAGTTATTCCTTTCTTGCAAACAGGAAGTCTTTTCAGCAAAAAACATTCTGAATTGAATCACAATCCAAAGGGTGCATTATATATCTTTATGGAACTTACCTGTACGTTGATGTTTATAGATGAATTCTCTCTGTTTTACACTTCAGGGAGTAGAGGGGATATAAGTCCATATCACCCAAGATCTTAAGTTATGATTTCCTTCACTTGTTATTAACACATTTTTTCATTCAAATTCCTGCTGATTTAGGCCTTTCAGGCCATAAGGAACTGTTTTCTGGGAGAAAACTCCTGAATTCAATCAGACACCTAAGATTGCATTATATATCTTTCTGTGACTTCTCTGTATTTGATGATCATATATTATATCTCTGTATGTTTTTCACTTCATTGTGTAGAATAGGATATAAGTCCTCATCACCCACACATCTTAATTGATGATTTCCTGAACTTGTTATTAACAATTTTCATTCAAATTCGTGCTGATTTAGGCTATTCAGGCCAAATGGCCTGTACTCAATCAGACTCTAAAGGGTGCAATATATCATTCTGTAACTTCTCTGCACTTTAATTATTATAGGTAAAATCTCTCTATGTTTTACACTTTATGGAGTAGAACAGGATATAGATCCATATCACCCACAGATCTTAAGTCATGATTTCTAACACTTGTTATTAACCCTTTTTGCATTCATTTCCTCCTGATTTAGGGTTTTCAGGATAACTGGCAGTGTTTTCAGTTAGAAAATTCCTGAATTCAATCAGACTCCAATGGGTGCAGTATATATCTATCCATGATTTCTCTGTACTTTGATGATCATTGATGAAATCTATGTTTTTCACTACATGGGGTAGAAAAGGATATAAGTCCATATCACCCACAGATCTTAAGTCATGATTTCTCCCACTTGTTATAAAACCCTTTTTTCATTAAAATTCCTGCTTATTTATACCTTTGAGGTAAACAAGCAGTGTTTTCAGCAAGAAAACTCCTGAAATCAATCAGACACCAAAGGTTGCAGTATATATCTTTCTGTGATGTCTCTGTATTTTGATGATCATAGGTGAAATCTCTCTTATTATACACTTCATGGAGTAAAAAAGTATATAAATACATATCACTCACAGATCTTAAGTCATGATTTCTCCCACTTGTTATTAACCATTTTTTCATTCAAATTCCTGGTGATTTAGGTCTTTCAGGCCAACAGGCATTGTTTTCTGGGAGAAACCTCCTGAATCAATCAGACTCCCAAGAATGCAGTATATCTCTTTCTGTGACTTCTCTGTACTTTGATGATCATAGATGAACTCTATGTTTTACATTTCATGAGGTTGAAGAATATAAGTCCATATCACCCACAGATCTTAGTCATGATTTGTCCCACTTGTTATTAATCCTTTTTTCATTCAAATTCCTGTTGATTTAGGCCTTTTAGGCCCATAAGGCAGTGTTTTCAGGAGAAAAATCCTGAATTCAATCAGACTTTAAAGATTGCATTATATTTCATTCTGAGACTTCTCTTTACTTTAATGACCATGGATGAAATATCTCTATGTGTTACACTACAGGGTGTAGAATACAATATAAGTACATATCACCCACAGATCTTAAGTCATGATTTCTCTCATGTTATTAATCATATTTTTATTCAAATTCTTGCTGATTTAGGCTTTTCAGGCCACTCTACATTGTTTTCAGAGAGAAACCTACTGAATTTACAGACTCCAAAGGTTGCAGTATATATCTTCCTGTGAGTTCTCTTTACTTTGATGATCATAGATGATATCATTCTGTGTTTTACACTCATGTGTTAGAAAAGGCTAAAAGTCCATATCAACCACAGATCTTAAGTATGATTTCTCCCCTTTGTTATTAACTTTTATCATTCAAATTCCTGCAAATTTAGGCCTTTGAGACCAACAGGCATTGTTTTCAGCAAGAAACCTCCTGAATTCAATCAGACTACAAATGATGCAGTATATATGTTTATGGAACTTCGTTGTACGTTGATGTTTATAGATGAAATCTCTCTATGTTTTAGACTTCATGGAGTAGAAAAGGATACAAGTCCACATCACCCATGGCTCTTAAGTTGTGAATTCTCAAAATTGTTATTAACCCATTTTTCATTCAAATTCTTACTAATTTAGGCCCTTTAGGCCTACAGGCAGAATTTTCAGTGAAAAACCTCCTGAATTCAATCGGACTCCAAACTGTGCAGTATATATCTTTCTGTGACTTCTCGTATTTGAAGATCATAGATAATATCTCTATGTTTTACACGTATGGGGTACAAAATGATGTAGTCCATATCATCCACAGACCTTAATTCATGATTTCTCTTGTTATTAACACTTTTTTCATCAAATTCCTGCTGATATAGGCCTTTCAGATGATAAAGCAGTGTTTTCAGGCAGAAAACTCCTGAATTCAATCACAATCCTAAGATTGTATTATATGTCTTTCTGTGACTTCTATTTATTTTGACGATCATAGATGAAATCTCTGTATGTTTTACAATTCAATAGGTAGGTGAGACTAAAGTCCATAATTCCCACAGATCTTAAGTCAGTGAGATACCTCCAAATTCAATCGGACTCCAAACGGTGCAGTACATATCTCTGTGACTTCTCTGTTTTTGATGATCATAGATGAAATCTATGTTTTACATTTCCTGGATTAGAAAAGTATATAAGTCCATATCATTCAGAGATCCAAAGGCATGATTTCTCACACTTGTTATTAACCCTTTTTTTTTTCAAATTCCTGCTGATTTAGGCCTTTCAGTCTAAAGGTTGTGTTTTCAGGGAGAAATCTTCTGATTAAATCACTCCAAAGAATGCAGTATATATCTCTATGGAAAATCCCTGTACGTTGATGTTTATAGATGAAATCTCTCTCTATTTTACACTCCATGGAGTAGAAATGGGCATAAGTCCATAGCACCTACAGATCTTAAGTCTTGATTTCTCGACTTGTTATTAACCATTTTTTCGATCTAATTCCTGCTGATTTAGGCCTTTCATGCCATAAGGCAGTGTTTTCATGGAGGAAATGCCTGAATTCAATCAGATTCCTAAGATTGCAAGGTATATCTTTCTGTGACTTCTCTGTACTTTGATGATCATAGATGAAATCTCTGTATGGTTTACGCTTCATGGAGTAGAAATGGATATAAGTCCATATCATCCACAAATCTTAAGTCATGATTTCTCCCACTTGTTATTAACACTTTTTTTCTTTCAAATTGCTGCTGATTTAGGCCTTTAAGGCAAATGGGCAGCGTCTTCATAGATACCTCCTGAATGCAGCCAGACTATAAAGGGTGCAGTATATATCTTTCTCTGACTTCTTTGTACTTTGATGATCATAGATGAAATCTATGTTTTACACTTCATGCGGTAGAAAAGGATATAAGTCCATAGCACCCACAGATCTTAAGTCATGAGTTCTGCCACTTGTTATTAACCATTTTTTTATTCAAATTCCTGCTGATTTAGGCCTTTCAGGCCAGCACACAGTGCTTTGAGTGAGAAATCTCCTGAATTCAATCAGACTCCAAAGGGTGCAATATATAAATTTATGGACATTCCCTGTACGTTGATGCTTATAGATGTAATCTCTCTCTGTTTTTCACTTCATGGGAAGAAAATGTATGTCCATATGACCCACAGATCTTAAATCATGATATCCTCTCACATGTTATTAACCCATTTTTCTTTCAAATTCCTTTAGATTTAGGCCTTCAAGCCAACTGCAAGTTTTTTCAAGAAGAAACATCTGAATTCAATTAGACTCCATGGGTGCATTATATATCTTTCTGTTACTTCTCAATAATATGATGATCATATGAAATCTCTCTCTGTTTTACACTTCATCAGGTAGAAAAGGATATAAGTCCATATCACCCACAGATCTTAAGTCATGATTTCTCCCACTTATTATAAAACTTTTTTCATTCAAATCGCTGCTGATTTAGGCCTTACAGGACAACAGGCATTGTTTTCAGCGAGAAACCTCCTGAAATCAATCAGACTCCAAAGGGTGCTGTGACTTCTGTATATTTTTATGATCATAAATGCAATCTCTCTATGTTTTGCAATTCATGGAGCAGAAAACAGTATAAGTCCATAACCCCCTCTGATCTTCAGTCATGATTTCTCCCACTTGTTATTAACCACTTTTTTCATTCAAGTTCCTGCTGATTTAGGATTTTCTGGCTAACTGGAATTGTTTTCATGTAGAATCCTTCTGAATTCAACAAGACTACAAAGGGTGCAGTATATATCTTTCTGTGACTTCTCTGCACTTTGTTGATCATAGATGAAATCTCCCTACATATTCCACTTCATGGGGTAGAAAAGGATATAAGTCCATATCACCCTCACATCTTCAGTCATGAATTATCCCACTTGTTATTAAACCTTTTTTCATCAAAATCATGCTTATTCTGTCTTTTCAGGGCAACAGGCAGTGTTTTCAGTCAGAAAATTCCTGAATTCTATCAGATTCCTACTATTGCATTATATATCTTATTGTGACTTCTCTTTATTTTGATAGTCATACATGATATATCTCCATGTTTTACAATTCATGGGGTAGAAAATGATATATGTCCATATCACGCATAGATCTTAGTCATGATTTCTCCCAATTGTAATTAACAGATTTTTCATTCAAATTACTGCTGATTATGACTTTCAGGCCAACAGGCAGTGTTTTCAGCAAGAAACCTCCTGAATGCAGTCACACTCCAAAGGTTGTAGTACATATCTTTCTGTGATTTCTCTGTACTTGATGATCATAGATGAAATCTCTCTATGTATTAAACTATCTGTGTTAGAAAAGGATATAAGTCCATATCACCCACAGTTATTAAGTCATGATTTCTCCCACTTATTATTAACCCTTTTTTCATTCAAATACCAGCTTATTCAGGACGTTCAGCCCAAAAGCAGTGTTTTCAGTGTGAAACCTCCTGAATCAATCAGAATCCAAAGGGTGCAGTATATATCTTTCTTTGACTCATCTGTACTTTCATGATCATAGATGAAATCTATGTTTTACACTTCATGGGTTAGAAAATGATATAAGTCCATATCTCCCACACATTTAAGTCATGATTTCTCCCACTTGCTATTAACCCTTTTTTCATTCAAATTCCTGCTGATTTACGGTTTCAGGCCAAAGGCAGTGTTTTCTGGTAGAATCCATTTGAATTCAATCACACCCCAAGGATGCAGGAAATATCTTTATGGAATATCTCTGTACGTTGATGTTTGTAGATGAAATCTCTCTATGTTTTACACTTCATGGAGTAGAAAAGGGTTTAAGTCCATAGCACCAACGATCATAAGATATGATTTCTCAACTTGGTAAAATCCTATTTTCTTCAAATCGTGCTTATTTACGCCTTTCATGACATAAGGCATTGTTTTCAGGGAGAAAACTCCTGAATTCAATCAGACTCCAAGAATTGCATTATATAACTTTCTGTGACTACTGTCTTTGATGTTTATAGATGAAATCTCTCTATGGTTTACACTTCATTGAATAGAAAAGGATATAAATCCATATCTCCCACAGATCTTAAGTCATGATTTCTCCACCTCTTATTAACCCTTTTTTCTTTCAAATTCCTGCTGATTTAGGCCTTTCAGTCCAATGGGCAGTGTATTTCTTGAGAATCCTCCTGAATACAATAAGACTACATAGGTTTCAGTACATATATTTCTGTGACTTCTCTGTACTTTGATGATCATAGATGATATCTATGTTTTACACTTCTAGGGGTAGAAGAGGATATAGGTCCATAGCACCACAAGATCTTAAATCTTGATTTCCCTCACTTGTTTTTAACCCTTTTTCATCCCAATTTCTGCTGATGCAAGCCTTTTAGACCAAGAGGCATTGTTTTCAGAGTGAAACCTCCTGAATTCAATCAGACTCCAAAGGATGCAGTAAATATCTTTCCGTATAAGTCCATAACACCGACATATCTTAAATCTTGGTTTCTCCCTCTTGTTATTAAACATTTTTTCATTCAAATTCCTGCCGATTTAGGCCTTTCAGGCCAACACGCAGTGCTTCTAGTGAGAAATCTCCTGAATTCAATCAGACTTCAAAGGATGCATTATACATCTTTGTGGAACTTCCCTGTACATTGATGTTTATAGATGAAATCTCTCTCTGTTTTTTCACTTCATGGGAAGAAAATATATAAATCCATATCACCCACAGTCTTAAGTCATGATTTCTCCCACTTGTTTTAACCTTTTTTTAATTCATATTCCTGCTGTTTAGTCCTTTCACGCTATAAGGCAGTATTTAAAGCGAGAAACCTCCTGAATTCATCATACCCCAATGGGTGCAGTATAAATCTTTCTGTGACTTCTCTGTACTTTGATGATCATAGATGAAATCTCTCTTTGTTTTACAATTCAAGAGGTAGAAAAGGATATATGTCCATATCATCCACAGATGTGAATTTATGAATTCTTCCACTTTTTATTAACACTTTTTTCATTTAAATTCCTGCTGACTTAGGCTTTTCGGGACAAAAGGCAGTGTTTTCACCCAGAAATCTCCTGATCAATCAGACTCTAAAGGGTGCAGTATATATAATTCTGTGACTTATCTGTACCTGATGATCATACATGAAATCTCTCTATGATTTACACCTCATGGGGTAGAAAAGGTTATAAGTCCATAATACAACAGATCTTATGTCATGATATCTCCCACTTGTTATTAACCCTTTTTTCATTGAAATTCCTGCTGATTTAGGCCTTTCACACCAACAGGCAGTGTTTAAAGTGATAAATCTCCTGAATTCAATCAGAGTCCAAAGGGTGCAGTACATATCTTTCTGTGACTTCTCTGTACTTTGATGATCATAGTTGAAATCTTTCTATGTTTTACACTTTATGGGGTGCAAAAGGATAATGTCTATATCATTGACAGATCTTAAGTCATGAATTCTCCCACATGTTATTAACACTATTTTCATTCAAATTCCTGCTGATTTAGCCTATCATGCCTTAAGGCAGTGGTTTCAGGGAGAAAATTCCTCAATTCAATCAGACTCCTAAGTCTGCTTTATGTATCATTCTGTGAGGTCTCTTTGCTTTGATGATCATAGATGAAATCTCTCTATGGTTACAATTCATGAGGTAGAAAAGAATATAAGTTATATCACCCACAGGTCTTATGTCATGATTTCTCGCACTTGGTATTAACCATTTTTTTTTCAGATTAATGCTGATTTAGGCTTTTCAGGCGCACTGGCGTGTTTTCAGGGAGTAACCTCCTGAATTTAGTCAGACTACAAAGGGTGCATTATATATCTTCCTGTGACTTCTCTTTAGTTTGATGATCATAGAGGATGTCTCTCTATGTTTTACACTCCATGGGGTAGAAAAGGATATATCACCCACAGATCTGAAGTTATGATTTCTCCCCTTTGTTATTAACTCTTTTTTCATTCAAATTCCTGCTGATTTAGGACTTTCAGACCAACAGGCATTTTTTCAGCCAGAAACCTCCTGAATTGAATCAGACTACAAAGGATGCAGTATATATTTTTCTGTGACTTCTCTGTATTTTGATGATATAGATGAAATCTGTTTTACATTTTATGGGGTAAAAAAGGATATAAGTCCATATCACTCACAGATCTTTTTTCTCATTTGGTTGGGCTTCTTTTAATTTATCTGTTGTTTCTTTTGCCATGCAGAAGCTTTTCAGTTTGATGAAGTCCCATCTGTTTATGTTTTCCTTCAATTTTTTGCCTTCTGCAGATGATTCCAGAAAGGGATTTCTGAATTGTACTTCATGGAGGGTTTTGCCTATGTTTTCCTCTATGTATGTTATGGTTTCAGGTCTGATATCTAAGTCTTTTATCCATTTTGAATTAATTTTTGTACATGATGTGAGAGAGAAGTCTTGGTCCATTTTTTGGCATGTCGTAGTCCAGTTTTCCCAGCACCATTTGTTGAAGAGACTATCCTTGTTCCTATGTAAGTTTTTCCCTCCTTTGTCAAAGATTAATTTGCTTTATTTCCAGATTCTCAATTCTGTTCCATTGGTATGATTGTCGGTTGCTGTACCAGTACCATGCCTTTTTAAGTATTATGGCTTTGTAGTATAGCTTGAAGTCTGGAATAGTTAGCCCTCCATTCTCAGTTTTTTTGGAGAGGAGGTTTTTTGATATTCGAGGTCTTTTGTTATTCCATATGAATTTTTGTAATTTTTGTTCTATCTCTTTAAAGAATGTCATGTCATTGGAATTTTTAAGGGGATTGCATTGAATCTGTAGATAGCTTTCAGTAGGATGGCCATTTTGATGATGTTAATTCTTCCCATCCATGAGCAAGGAATATCTTTCCATTTCCTTGTGTCTTCTTCTATCTCTTTTAGTAGCGTTTTAAAGTTTTCTTTGTATAGTTCTTTTACGTGTTTTGTTAGGTTTATTCCCAGGTATTTAATTGTTTTTGGTGCGATGGTAAATGGGATGACTTTTTAAATTTCTTCTTCTGCTGCTTGGCTTTTGCGTATAGGAAGGCTACTGATTTCTGTGTGTTGATGTTGAGACAGCAACTTTACTGAACTGGTTAATTATTTCAAGAAGTTTTTCTGTGGATTTTTGGGGGTTCTCTACGTATAGAATCATATCATCTGCATGTAATGGTAGTTTCAGTTCCTCTTTTCCTATTTGTATCCCTTGTATATCTTTCTCTTGCCTTATTGCGCTGGCTAGGACTTCCAATACAATGTTAAAAAGTAATGGAGAGAGTGGGCATCCTTGCCTAGTTCCAGATCTCAGCTGGAATGATTTTAATTTTTTCCCATTTAAGATGATGTTTGCTGTAGGTTTGTCATAGATGGCTTTTATTATGTTGAGGTAGGTTCCTTTGATCCCCAGTTTTTCAAGGGCTTTTATCATAAATG
>PVHY01026967.1:0-16730 GCA_004024945.1 Uropsilus gracilis
TCCCTCCCTCCCTCCCTTCCTTCCACCCTTCTCACATTCCTCTTCCTCCACTTCCCCTTCCCCTCTTCTCCCTCATCCCCTCCCTCCTCCTCTCCTTTCTCCTTCCTCCCTTCCTTTGGCTGTTCTTTCTCATAGGACTTACTTTAATTGTGGGAATTTACAATTAATCTGCCTTAAGTTCATTCTGGTATTTTGGCAACATGTCCCATTTGACTGTTTCTTACTTTTTGCTCCTCTTACAACTTTTTGTAAGTTCAGACTGTTTTCTTTGGCATCTAGAGTGGCTAATCCTCCTCCCCCCTTTCCTTAAGATATCTACTGGCTCATAACACCACTCGTGCAAGCAAGCAGGTACATATGCTCCACCTTCTACACCCCTTACAATATCTCCCAAGGGTTGCACAATGACTTCTTCAGGGCTGGGATTCTTGTGTTCTTAGGGTCTTTGTGAACAATAGGGGTGCTCATCCTTGCTTGTGGAATGAGTCAGTTGATGAGGGACTAGATGAATGGATTCTGATTGTTGTTTCTGATTAGTTGCATTATGATAATTTTAACTTCATAAAGAACATTAAATTCATTTTAATTTAATAAGTAACATTAATTTTAATGTTAATTTTCTTTTGTTACAGTTTATTCATACTTTGTTAATTCCAATAACCTCCATGGCCTTCTAGATTGGGGATGGGGGAGCTAGTATATTGTAGGCAAATTGTGTAGTGAGAACTTACCCACCTATTGACAGTTGCTCAAAATTATCCCAGCTCCATTGAATTGCCAGTTAAATGCCTGAAATCTCTTTGGTAAAGAAGTCGCAGATAAACAAATGCATATAAAAAGAATCCTAATGATCTACAGAGGTTGAAAAATGAGGTCTTTTTTAAGTTCGTTTTCTCATTACTACCATGTTATTCTTGTTAGTTTTCTCATTAATTTAGCATCATAGAGTTCATGAAATATTTTCCAGTTTACTTCTGATAATTCTTATTTTTGGCTCTGATTATAAAAAGCAATCACAAAACGTTGTAGAAAATGTTGGGGGAGCAGTGAAAGAATTATATAAAAGGAAACACCCACACCCTTCAGATAATACCATTGTCAATTTCTTAGGGAACTTTTAGTCAATATATAAGTACATTTCAAATTATTGTCTAGCTATACCATGTATTATTGAGAATCCATTGTCTTTTGAGCCTTGTTTTGATTTATCTAGGATTACACATGAGTTCTTCCTCCTGGCATTAAATATTCTTTGAAGGCATTTTTATCATCACGCTGTTGAGCACATCTCATAGATGCACTAGCATCTATTTCAGCAGTTGACTTTTCATTGGCATTTCCCTTGAATGTTCTTGCACATATGTGTGTCTTTGTTTTCCTCTCTCAGAGTTTGGTAAGAACAGATGCTGCAGGTAGAGTCGGTGGTCACAGGCAGACACAATCTTTAGATGGTGGACACTCACAGAGACATTTTCAGAAAGTGCGGCCCAGTCGCCCTACCGTGATCTGTGTAGGAGAATTCTCATGTGTCATATTGTGGCTAAATTATACTATTCTGTAAGCAGATGCACCCACTTGCAGGGTTAGTTTTATGGGATTTTAGTGCTTTGGAGCAGAGTGCCCTTACAAAGAATACAAACCACAGACATGCTCAATTTTCAGAAAGTGGAATGAGCTAGATTTTATTGCCCAGGACAGTAGGGAGCCCTCATGGAGCCTCAGGAAGATGCATTGTGCATGCTGACACTTTGGACTCTGTTTTTCAGAGTGTGGTCTCTGTTTCTAACTGACCAGAAGAAGGTCTGCTTTTGTCATACAGTCCTTTCCTCACCCTTTATTCCACCCCCAATGACCACTTCCTATAGAAATAGCTTCAAGATGAGTTTTCATTAAAATTTACATATTAGATCTATGTCTGTCCAAAACATAAAACACACATACAACATCTGGGCATAGTAACATCCAGGTCATCTGGATGTTATTATGGCTCATATCATCAAATAGGAACTGAACATCAGTGGGGTCCATTTTAGTTTCCATCCCCAAGTGAGGGACTTATTTCCCAAACTGACTTCGGGATGACTGGGGCCTTCGAGGTGGCCCCCAACGATACTCACTAAAAAAGTCACTATCTAACCCTTCACATAGAAGGTGCTGGAGATGCAGCCATGGTCCTCTGTTCTTTCTGCACACCTGACAGGATGCCCTAAGTGGAAACTCCCTGTGGAGAGGATCCACATATAGGAGTGGTGGCGACTAGGGTGCAAAGATTCAAATGTCAGTTCTGCTGAGAGGAAATTCTTCCCAAGAGAACTGATATGCCCTCTCTTTCCTCACTCTCCAGCCCACTTCCTCTTCTTTACAAGCACAGAACATGAAAAGTAAGTGGAATTTCCACCACTGGCTTTTTCAGAGGTGACTCTGACCTTTGGAGTTTGTGAGCTTTTGTCCCTTTTGGGATCTGATGGAGCCTGAGTGGTTGACAGGTGCTCTTGGAAACCCCGTGACTACCCTGGAATCCCTGCTCTCTCAGGACCAAGGTTTGACTTAATTTCTTTCCTGTCCTGGAGCAAGCAAGGTGCCTGGTGTGTCTGTCGCAACAGTGCCCCCATCTCCTATGAATGAGGATGCGAATCTCAAAGAGTCACAGACACATGATCAGCATTATCATTTCCCCTCTTCGTTTTCTCTCTTTTTCTTGTTGGCAAATACTCTCCAACCTCTCTTGCAAATCACTTCCTTGTAGCTGGTTGGCTGTCCTTGACTTACTCAATCTATTCCATTTCGTGGGCACTCCAGTATTCAGAGCCCCTTTCTGGGAGGAAGGTAGGCTGCGTCCCTGGAGTTCATGCCCATGAGATCCCCAAGCGAACCACCCATTAGATCCCCAAGTGAATGTAGCATTCACCATGGTACCTGTGCCTTGATGAGAGGTTCATTGGGCGATGGGATTGTGTTAAAGGGTGACGTCGCTTTGTAGGGAAAAGGAGGTGAAAAGAAGCCCTTTTGGCAGAGGGAAATCATACCATCTTCTCTAGATTAGAGGAAGGAAAGACTTTTGCTGGTGAAGTTCACAAAGAAAGAAGGGGGCGTCAATTGAGGCTGATGTAGTAAGGTCAGACTAGATTATTCAAAACCTTGTAAGTCATATTTAGGATTTTAGTCTTTCATCCTAAGGGCAATGAAACATCACTGAACTATTTTAAGCAGAGGGAGGCATGGTCTGTATTGCTTTGATTAAAAGAAAGGCTACTGTTAAAGGATATTCCAGACATACAAAAAAACCAGAACATCATAAAGTGTGAAGCCCTCTCACAGGGAAATCTTCAACTCATGGCCAGTCAAGTTTTACCTGCAGTCCATTCATGCTCCCATCACATTTATTTGGAAGTAAGTCCAAGATAGTCTATCAATGACCTCACTCAGCATATTTGTGAAAATGATGAATTGTGCTTCTGAAAAACAATTGTGACTACACATGAAATACCCCAATGTTTTTTCATAATTCTTCAATATCTGGTTATTGTTAAACATTCTCAATTGTTTTTTTTTTTTTTTTTGTATGTGTGTGTGTGTGTGTGTGAGGGTAGGTGGGTGAGTGGGTATGTGTGGGTGTCTGCACAGTTGCTTCAAACCAACGTTCAAATAATATTCATAATTGCTACTACTGATTTGTCTCTTGGGTCTTGTTTAGCCTGTAGATTCTTCTACCATCTCTAATTTTATGCCTTGCAATTTCTTTCCAAGGAACCCATGTCATTTACGCTGTCATGTTCACAACAGCCTGAGTGTTGACTTGTGTCCCTCCATGATGGGATGAACGTGTTTCTCTGCCTTTCAGGTATTTCCTGAAAATTGGTAGCTAGAGCTCTCGAGGCTGGTTCCTGTGCAGATTTGGCAAAGTGACTTCACAGGTGGTTTTCTGACCTTTGAAAGACATAAATGTTTGTTTCCCTCTCTTAGTGATGTCAACAGTTCTCATGATCACTCTCCGCTTCATTAACTTACTGGAGTTTTCAGAACACGAACGTGTCCATTTGTTCATATTTTATTCATTCACTAGGCTGAGGCTTTCACAAAAAGAAATCTCTGCTTCAGTTATTTTGGTCCCTGGAGGTCAAGTTCACATAGGAGAGGCAGGATAAATGCTTCGCTCCTTTCCTTTCTGAACATTCTTAAAATAATGAATGACTCCCCTAAATCCTTGCAGATGAACGCTAAGGAATTTTTGTTTATTTTTAGAATCAACAGAAACTCCTAGTTTGAAATTTGCTTGGTTGTTTTCGTCCCTCTTATGGACCAATGTTCAAGTGACACAGAGAGAGGTATATTAGGTGTTGGGATGGAGCTTGTGGAGATCTCGGGGCCCTTGGACACTCCCACCTCCGTCCTTGACTGGAAGGAAGGCACATGCCACTGGGGCATTACTTAGCAAGCCACTGGGTGAGGAAAAACAGAGGCATAGGACACCCTTCTGTTTGTCTCTTAATTTTTGTTTTGAAATATTTGTTTACTCCCCATCAGAGTATCTAGGAAATGATTTGACCCAGACAGAGGAGGGAGGCAGTTCTAACTGAGGAAAAATGCAGGACAAGGTCAATGTGTCCGTGTTCTGTGATGTGTCATGCGACACAAAGAACAATCATTTTTTAATCTCCCAAGGCCTGGTTAGGAGCATGGGCACTGCTGTGTCTTTGGCTTGCTCCTTTGCTCTAAGTCTCAGCAGGATGAGAGCAAGATGTCACCTGTGGCTGAGTTTTCACCTAAGACTTGGGGTCCTCTTTCCAGGCCACTGGTTGTTGGAAGAGTTTCCTTGCCTGTGACCATAGCGTCGAGCTCCAGAATCAACAACTCCACCCACCCACAGTGCCCCCTCATCTCTCGTCTCTGTGCATTTCTTCTTCAGAGTCAGTAAGAGTGGGTCTTTGGGGCAAATCTCTGACTTCTAGACCCTCTCTGAAAAAACTTGCCTGACTGGGTCAGACCACCCAGGATGATCATCCTTGGTTAAATTAAAGTCAACAGGTTAGGGTTTTATCTACAGACTCTACAGAACCCTTCCTTCATTGCTGCATCATCCAGTCAAGGGAGATAAATCATATTCACAGGGGCAAGGACCAGACACAACCATGACTCACTGGAAGACATCCCAGAGCTCTGCTATCCGCAGGTATTTGTTGTGACTTGCGGGCTGCTCAACAAGACACAAGGGCTGTGATTGAAGTTCAAAGCTGCAGGCTTATTAAGGGTGCACCAGGGTCCCCAAACTAGCTAGGCCAAAGAGATCCCGAGCAGGCTCTGTGGCAAGCTTTTGTAGGGCAAAACCACCACTGACCCCTTTTGTGAAGCAAGTAAGCAGGTATATTTGCAGCTCGCCCCTGAATTTGCCTGCCTGTGGGTCCACAATATATCACACCTTTGGTCTCAGTTTCCCTGCCTTAGATAGTGAAATGATTCAACTGGGCTATCTCTCTGACTCCCGTCGCACCAGCAGCCCCTTGCTTAATATCAATTCTGTGCCCAAAATGAAGAAGGAAAAACAAGTCCCTGAATCAGTTGTTAGAGAGAAACTGAATTGTCAATAATTTCCTAAGCTCTGTGGTGCTGATGGGTTATCTTTATGGAGATGATAAGTCTTCACTGAGTTTGAAAGATTTGTGCTTTACTCTAGGTTTACAGAATCCATACATTTGCCTTATCAAGATAAAATATTTATTTTTGGGGGACACGCTTGTGTGATCCCCATGGCAAGGTTCATTCAAAAAATAAAAGATGAGAATGAACATTTCATTCTTTTTAGAAATTGGGGCAGATGTTGCAGTGAGTAATTTTTAACAAGAGCAACAGTGTAATTAGCAGGAGCCCCAGTTGATAAAATATCTGTGTCATTTAAACCATAGGTTGCTACTTTGAAAACAATCAGATTAAAGTTAAGTACAGTATACTCAGAATTAACTTTATGTGTAATTTAGAACATTATAAAATTAGAAGATAAAATATTTGTGCATTTAATATGGGATCCTGGGGAGTGTGTGCCTGAATCTTGTAACTATATCATAGGATTTCATTTCAACATCCTTCTTTCCATTTCTTCCCATTTGAGGTAATGATACTATAGAACAACATAACTTTTACAGGGAGCTAATGGATGATTTGTAGTGGTTAGGCAGATTGACCTAAAACAACCTAGTCAACTTGTTAAAAGGTATTTATTGGAGGTCTTTAGTAGAGGAGGAAGAAATTTTCAAATCTTTAGCACAACTTTGCTAGAGGCCAGCCTATAACAAGGAAAGTTGTTTCATTCTCAATATGTATGCTAGTAGTAAGGCAGACATCTACTTATAAACTCTAACTATGTTCCTACTCTCTCCTCCTGGACCAGGATTTCTCATCCTTGGCATTCTGATGTTGTAGATTGGATCATTCTTTGTTGGAGAACCCGTCCCAGCCTCTTGGATATTTTCTACCTTGCCTGGCCTTTACCTTTTAGTTGCCAACTCCTCCCCCCCCAACCCAAGAATGATACCCAAAACACCTTAAATAGTAGGGGGGGGTCAAAGGACTAAATGATTGTGATGGGTCTGGAAAGAGTGACAGAGGATGGAGGGGAGACTGGGTGTGGAAATCCACAATTGTGCTCTACAATAAAGATACTTCATCTTGATAACCCAACGAATGCAAAGCAGATGGGCTGGAGAATGACCAGCGGGAGCGTGAGCGAGTTCCTGTGTTAGCATGATGTAGATATGTCATCTCAGGGTGTGTAAGCAGATGCAGATTCCATTTCTTCTAATGGGATTCAGTACACATGCAGGCTAAGCTAACACAAGACTCTTTCTTGAATTCATAACTTGGTAGCTTCCATTCCCATGAAAGAAGAATTTCCCAAAGGGTCTTACACTCGCTGCCTGACAAAGATGCAGCCTAAAAAAAATCTTCCTATTGTATCTAGGGTTTTCTGAGCATCTTTAGAAATTCCCTTGCAATTTACTGGAGGGAATTCGTTGTGTGCTGATAGAAACTGAAATCAAGATGAATTCTGCGAGCAGTAAGAACCAGCTTGTCTCCAGTCACCTAATTTCCAAAGGTCTTCACTGGTGGAACCTGGCACAGTCCTGAAGGGGGAACAGGTCTATGGGTGGTGAAATGTTACTAAACAGCCATTCTGCCAGCTGGAGAGCTAGACCAGCTTTCCCTGCTTGTCATTGACAATTCCTTTTTTGCTATTAATGAAAAATATGTCCATTAGTATCTGTTGCTGAATTAGTGATTTTGTTATTCTTGATGAAGATTGACTGGTTTTAGAGTGATCCAGAGGGAGGTGATAATAGCCTCTCTCCCTAACCCCATCCCCACCCCCACCCCCCCTTGACCAGCAACTCCAACCCCCATTCCGGGGTCTGCAAGGGGAAGGAAGAGCCTCCAGAGGTAGGACCAGTAAGAAGGAGGAGGTACTGAAAGGATCCAAATATGTGTGAACTGGCTGCCCGCAGCAAAAATACATCTGGAAAATTAAGCGCAGGGTCCTGTGTCCCAGGAAAACACATCTACACCTGGGGAAAGGACATTGTTCCAGAAAAGAAAAGGAAGAATCCAATGAACTAAAAATTGACTAATAACTGACAGTGAGAGAAATGATGGACACCTAATGGGCAAGAGAAAAAGACATGTTAAAAAATATTTATATAATAAAAAAATAATAATGATAAAAAATTGGGCCAGGTGTGGTGGCGTGCACCATTAATCCCAGCCTAGGAAGGGAGGCCGAGACTAGGAATTACTTGAGTCCGTGGCTTCGAGACGTACCTGGGGCAACATAGTGAGACCTAGTCTCAAAAAAAATAGCTGGATGTGGTGGTGTGTGCCTGTAATCCCAGCTACCTGGGAGGCTGAGGCTGGGGATTGCTTGAGTCCATGGTACCCTGGGCAACATGAGTCTGCGGTTCCCTGGGCAAAATAATGAGACCTAGTCTCAGAAATAAATAAATAAATAAATAAATAAATAAATAAATGAATGAATGAATGAATGAATGAATAAATAAATAAATAAATAAATAAATAAATAAATATATCCAAACAGGGTATGCAGCATTGTCGCTGCCTCTCTTTGTGAGAATAGTGAGAAACTACTGTGCGTCTTGCTTGCATTCAAGGAATGATCTGATGGGGAAGATGACTAGTCAATATAGCACATGGAGATGAGCTGATAGGTATCCATTCCAAAGGGAAGACATACAGTCAATTGGATTCAGCAACTATCTAGATCATCATACCTCTCAAGGTTCTCCACTGAAGAAGACACCTTGGAATGAGAGGAGATTAAACTTGAATTCAAGATAATGCAATGCTGGAGACCTCATAGGTCCCTGGGTCTATCAAAACCTTTGACTTTTGCTAACTGGGAGATTTTACTGATTTATACATTTTTGGGAAAATCTCCATATCCAGCAGCTAATTGTGGACACTATTTGTTGCTAATGATGATTGACTACTGAGTTTCTGAGATCAAGACTTTTACATGCACCATCCCGTTAATCATTACAATAACTCTACTAGGCATCTTGAGGATGATAATTCATGTTTTCTCTATTTTCTTTTTCTTTTTCTTTTCTTTCTTTTTTTTTTTTTGGTGAAAGAAATGGCCTCAGTTTTAAAGAGCGCTCAGGCAAGTTGTCCAAAGCCACAAAGTCAAAGAGTGGGAAAACCTGAAATTGGTTTCAGAAATTCCAGCTGAAGAGGTCTCCTTGTTCTCAATGTCCAGTGAAAAGGAGAGGAGCCACCTATATAAACTTGGGGTGACCAACGCTAACCTTTACACTGAGCTCCCATATCTCATGTTCAAGTGTTTAATAGTCATTTCCTTACTGTGCAATGTATGAATTTTAAGCATTCAGTTTAATGAGCTTCAACAGTTAATGAAGTACCTGTGAAGTTCAAACTCTGCAAAATTCCTATTCTTAATGCCAGAACCTTGGAGTCTGGATGCTCTGTACCTGACCACACCCAGGTGACAACCACCATGTGGTTTTCAACCATAGCAGTTGCCTTTTCAACGTCTCTTTACAAAAGGATTCCTACAGGAGCCCATCCATTGCATCTGCATCTGGCTATTCTGCTCAGCCTGGAGGTTTTTGAGATTCAGCCACATTGTTTTGAGTGTCTTAGTTCATTCATGTTTTGTTGCTGAGTTCTATTCCTTCCTCCTCTGTCTTTTACCAGAGAAGGATGAGTTCCTGTCTGCCCGTGGGTTTTAACAGAGGACTCAACAGAAAGAAGTCTGGATGTCCTCAAAGCCTTCTGGGATACCTGCATCCATTACTGGCCAGATGGCCTGAGCACATATTCCTGTTGGACTCCACTCTGGCCCATGACTCTTGGCTCGAACAATGGGGTGGGTGAAGGGTCAGTGTAGAAAGTAAAGACTAGTAAAATTCTGGACCCACAAGAAATCACCTTCCTTTGAGATTTCTTGACAATGAATTACATCCAATAAGAAATTTCTACATTTTATGGCAAAGTATCAAATCCATTACATCTTAATTCTGGAAAAGTGTGCATGCAGGATGAACAAGTGGCCATGAAAGATGGCCCCATGGGGATTGTATTTGGACCTCATGGAGCTGGTCTGTGGTTCTGGTGCTCTGGGACCCAGAATGACAATGTGATATGCTGTCTCCCATCCTCCTGTGTGTTCCTACCTGCCCTGGCAAGCAAAAGGAACAGACTGCAGGAGTTGCTAGAGCTCTGGGTGTTGCCTGGGAGGTACAGGCATTCCAGTGCCACCACAGGGGTGTCCCTGCAATGTTTGAGGTGCAGTGATTAAGTCATCTTCACAGAGCTAAAGATTACGGTGTAGATGGTGTATACGGTGCCAATAAATTGGGTTCAAACTAGAGAATTCTCGAAAGCCAGAGTAAGAAGGTTAAACTAAATTTCATAGGCACTGGGGAACCATTTTTAGCACAGAATTGTGAGCTGAACAGCCCTGGAGGGGAAATAATTTGGCCCAAAACTCTATATTGTGAGGAAGGAAGAAAGCAAGCTCTTTGTTCAAACCTGAGCTGTGGTAAACCACAGACCTGAGAGGAAGGTGTGATTTTACTTCTTGTAGAAAGAATTTCTTTGGTTCTTTTTCCAGCGTGCGTGTGTGTGCGTGTGTGTGTGTGTGTGTGTGTGTGTGTGTGTGTAATGGACCTAAAACTAGCCGCTCTGCAGGTTTTAAGCATAATTAACCTCACTGTGTTGAAACCTTTAAGTTTATTATATTCTAGACCTTAAACCAAGGCACATGTAAACCCAATTAGGCTAGTAATAGCTTTGGATTAAATTATATTAACTATTAAAAGAGCACAATTTATACACAGTCAGCAAGTTTAATTCTCATTGTACAGAAAATCTTGAATCACTAACTTGATATTAAAACCTGAGAGAAAACAAATCTGCATAATATAATCAAATCACTTTTACTTTGAGATCAGGATAGGTTGCAAGGAGTGGAATGATATAAAAATAAACTGTGCTGAAGTCACTTCAAATCAGCGCAAAGGGAATTGGGGGGAAAACCAGTTTCTTGTTCCGTAGAGAATGGGCATTTTTAGTAATAAACTGTCATTAAAATAAGAAATGAATCTATGTCCACTTCTGTGTCTCCATGAGACGAAAGATAAGAAAAGCTCAAACTAGATACTTCACATTTGGGATAATCCTGGGATCAAAAGAGTGAGTGAAAGTTTAAGGGTAAAAAGAAAAGAACTGAGAATGTCTTCTATATGTATGTATTTTTTCCTATTCTGCTATTCACTTTGTTCTGAATCTCTTGTAGAATGATGAGAACTTGAAGTAAGACAAGAGGGATCATCATCATCATCACTACTATATCATGTATGGATGAGCATATGTTCTTTGTGATAGGGATTACAATGAAACATAAAGTACACAGTTCAAATATAAATACAGGTAAGGAAGAAAGCACCAATAACTCAAGGTTGCAGTATAAATGCAGGTTTTCCTCTGTATTTGGTATCATTTGCTAGGTTATTTTTAGGTTTCAGAAAACTATTATTATTAATATATTTTTTTGAGAATTAATCTTTAGATTAGATTTTCTAATCCTATTGTAAACACTATAAATACTTTACAGAGGCAGCATTTTGGATTTCTTGGGTAGACTTCTAGACTCTAAAATCTTATGTATCTTTTTAGAAGAGATTGGCTGGTTAGGAATAGGTACAAGAAAATGATTCTCAAGGTATTTAGTATTATGAATACATGAGAAAATTATTTTTTACTTTATAATGATAAATATTATGATATTATTAATAATAAATATTAACAGTATCCTCCAAAGTTTGTGTTGATTGAGGCAACTAAGCTACAAATTTGGGGTAGTAATGGTACTGTGTTTTAGGGCTGTTTATAGAATTTGAGCTAATACATGGATAATTCTATGTACCTAGGATGGAGTAAGATCTTGATAAGGAGTGCTTTATATTCTTGCTATTGTTAATTTGCACATTCTTTGCATATATGCAGGTTAGATGAATGAGAATTTAGTATTTATTTAAATGATTAGTATTTAAAATATTTATTAAAAGTAAATATTCAAAATTGAATCTGAAATCTGGTGAAAGAAAAAGTAAGCATTTGACTATTTCATTTAGATAGTTTATGAAACTGGTGAAGCTTTGGCATAAAGATAAAAAATCAGCTATACTATACTTTATCCCATATCTACTGTACCGTACTACGCTACTGAAATCAGGTGCAAAATGGGGCAGAAGCTTCCATTCAAAACAAGCCACATTTAAAATGTGGCTCTGCCACCCAGGTTCTTTCAAGTTCATACCACCCACGCATAGCACTTGCCAGTCAAAATGCAAGTTAAAAACAGGGTTTTATTTACAATGGAATTAACAGGAAAATGAAAAATCCTCAAAGCCACAAGTGGCAGTCATCTTACCCCAGTCACCATTTTCAGTACCAAAGGTCCCAAAGACACAGTCCAAGATGGCACCTTTGCCTCTCCACACCTGAGGCAGGCACCCTGCAAAGTCCAGTCTTTCTCCAGCATCTTCTCTTTGCTTCTTCACTCTCCAGTGTTCTGAGATGCTCCGCTTCTCCAAGCTGCTTCAAATTTCTTCCACAATTGCTGATACACAAATCAGCTTTCTACATCCCTGGCCATCTCTGGGTACCAGCTCACTATGCCACCTTGCTTTGGTGCCACACTCTCCACATCGGTCACTCTTCTGCTGGTCACCATGGCTCCTTGCCACCTCCAGGTCACTCTTCAGGGGGGCTTCTGCCCAGCCTGGTCACTCGGGTTACTCTTAACCTACCTACCATTCTCATGTCTCTCTTCTCCCCAAAAGTCTCTCTTCTCTTGTCTCTTCTCCTTTTCTTTATATCTTTTTTTTCCCCCTAAAAGCCAAAGGCTCCAATTTCCCTCTATACACCCTCCTGGTAATGTATTTCCTCTTCCCCATCTGGAACTTGCAACAAAGTAAAAAATCCCCTTATCCTGTTTAGACCTCTTTAACCTCTGTTTTTTCAAACACAGCTAATGACATCAGTGCCTAAATTTTAATACTGCCCATATTGGGGTCCTGGCTTCACTACAACTTGATATTTTATATAGATAGATAGATAGATAGATAGATAGATAGATAGATAGATAGATAGATAGATAGATAGATAGATAGATAGATAGATAGATAGATAGATAGATAGATAGATAGATAGATAGATAGATAGATAGATAGATAGATATGTACATAAATGTCATTACAACTCAGTGTTTTAACAAGTGTATATCTTTTTGCAGAACAAAAGTACCTTGAATTTCTCAATCTTATGTTATAAAATTTCAGCAAAGTACTTTTTATAAAAATTGAAAAAAAATTTATAGGTGGCACCTATAAATAGCCATCACCTAGAATCTCCCACTAAAATTTTGCTTGTCTTCTTTATCCAGCTGCATAACCTCCATACACTGCCCCCTAAATACCTGCATGTCGTTGATTCAAGTTCAGTATTTGCACATGAACTTCTCTTTAGTTTGGCTGCAGGGATTACATTGAATGAAATGCAGAATACTCACATGCGCACATGCTGTTTTCACAGGTGCACACACACTCATACAGTGAACTGAATAATGACCACCACATCCATCAGGTCCTCATCCTGCAGCCTGCTAACGTCAGGTGGCAGAGACCTACAGGTGTGGTGAACACAGAGATGGGCATCGCCCTGGACTCTGTTGGACCCTCAGTGCCATCACAGATGGCAGAGTGGTCAGGGGAGAGATGACATGGGAAGAGAGATGATGAGATTGTGGGGCCTGGCCACCAGGTTTGAGCTCCTAAGTGATCAGCCTCCAGAGCGGAGGGAGAGGGGGAGCCTGCCAGCCTAGGCAGGCAGGCTGTCATCAGAAACCTCACTGAATAGGAGTGTTGTTCCAGATCTGGGAAAGCCCAGAGGTTATAGTCTTCCCTGGAGTCTTATGAGGAATGCTGCAGTGGCTCACTAGTGGGGTAAACTTTAGATCCTGTCACAACATGACAGAACAGACGTTTATTGTTTTAAGTCACCAGCTTTGTATGAATTTGTCAGAGCAATCATAGGAAAGGAGACATGAGTGTAACCCAAATACTATGTGACTATTTTCCATTATTCTAGAAAGTTCCTTCATGTGACTTTCTAGTGCATACTCCCTTCAAAGTGAACTAGGCTTTACATTAAAAAGAAAAAGTCTTACTACAGCTTTATTTTAAACATCTCCAGCTTTTTATAATTAAAAATGTCATCATGAATAGTCTGATAGATGTGTTCATGTATCCAAAGGTATATTTCTTTAGGATAGTTTCATGATATAAAAAGTTGGTGACTATAAAGATATGAAATATATATATATATATATATATATATAATTAAAAATAAAACTAACACATAAAAAAAAAGTTTGGGGACCAAATATTTATCAACATTATATTCATCTATTAGAAACTCTTCCTAAACTAACTTAAAATATTTATATGTATTTTCCTTGTTAGTTTTCCCCCCTGTTAAAATACCAGGACTTTTATACAGTCACACTGGTGCCAGTGTGAAAAGTCCTTTCTTTTCTTTCTCAAAATAATTTTTCTGCTTTCTCCAATATTTATTCTTTTAGATGAACTTTAGAATAAATCTCTCAAGTTTATGAGAATGTTATTGAATTGATATTGGTGAGATTAATTATTAATTTTGGGAGAATAGATGTATTTGTTATATTGAATTCTTTTTCATTTCCAGCTTCCTTTTCAGTAAAGCTTTACGGTTTCTTCTCATAACCTTGGATGGTTTTTTAACAAAGTTTATGTCTCAATAGTAGAGATGTAAATATAATCTTCACCATAATAAAATGTAAGTGGGTAAAAGGCATCTATAGGAAAGATGCTGATTTTTAATACTATTAACCATTAAGTCCAAACCATATGAAAACTAAAACTACTAAACAAGCAAATGAAATGAAAGTGTTCAAGTATTTTTATCTTAGATATCTCACTTAATCATCGCAATGCATCAGCTGTAACTTTCTGCTTTCACATTTTATAGCTAGACGGTCATCAGGTTATTTGATTCTGTACATACACAATAACCAGTGTTTAGACCATGTCTGGGGGGCTGGTTGCCCCCAAAAGAGGAGGCTTTTCTCAACATGCCCAGAGCAGCCCTCTCCAAAGAAGTATGGCCTTTGTGTGGGAAGCAGGTGGTCCTGACTGAACAGAGTTCATGTCCCCCCTGAGAAGCCCATCTCCACTCTCAGAATCAGAATGAGAGGCCCCTTCTTGTCTGTCAGGTGGAGTCTCCCTAGTTCTCTCCCTTGATGCTCCAGGACCCCAGTGCAGGAGAAATATCTGTTTTCTGATGTTATTCTTTAGAATTTGTAGCCATGAAAATCCCCTGTACCTGTATTCGTCAGTGGATTGTTTCTCCTTTGCTAACCTGTCTGCTGCTGTTGATGACTCATCATTCATAGGACCCTGTACCCCAAAACCTCCATGGACTGGTGTTTTCTGACAAATGCATAGTTTATTCTCACAGATGATTAATGTGATCAGTTCTTTAGACTTAGACTTTGTCACTTTTGGGGAAACTTAGTCACCATTATTTTGGGGTGTCTACAGGACCCTGCACCTTTCCATTCCTATGCTTAAGTTCTGGTCACCTGCCACAAGGTAGCTGCCCTTTGGAAATTCCTACCATCCATGAACCAGCATCTTCATCTCTTGTGTCCATCCCATCCCCGATTTCCACCCTCTCCATTCTCTTGCTTTCTCCTTCAGTTCTGCTGGCAGTTAGTTTTATTTTTTTATCTGTTTGTTTGTTTTCCCGCTATCTCTCATATAAGTGAGACTATCCTGTATTTCTCTTTTTCTTTCTGGCTTATTTCCACTAACATGATTCCTTCTAGCTCCATCCATGTTGCTGCAAATGACATAAATTTGTCTTCTTTGATGGATGAACAATATTCCATCATGTACATACATGACAGTTTTCTGTACCATTCGTCTATTTTGAAGTATTTGGGTTGTTTCCATATCCTGGTTATTATAAATAGGTCTGCAATAAACATCTGGGTACAGGTGTCCTTTTGAATTAGTATTTTTGTGTCCTTTGGGTAGATTCCTAGCAGTGGGATCACTGGATCCAATGGTAGTTCCATTTTCACTAATTTAAGGGTCTTCCACACAGTTTTCCACAGTGACTGGACCAGCTTACATTCCCACCAGCAGTGTAAGAGCATTCCTCTCTCACCACATCTGATCAGCACCTGTTGCCTGCTTTTTTGATGTGGGTCATTCTTACTGGTGTAAGACGGTATCTCATTGTGGCTTTGATTTGCATTTCCCTGATTATTAGTGATGTTGAACCTTTTTTTTCGTAGGCCTATTGGTTCTTTGTATTTCCTCTTTGGAGGAAGTGTCTTTTCAGATCTCCCCATTTTTGGACTGGACTTTTTGCCTCATTTTGCTAAGTTGTGTGAGTCCTTTGTGGGTCTTTGTCATCAGACCCTTATCACTTGTGTGTAGCCCGAAGGTTGTTTCCCTACAGCTGGGTTTCTTTATGTTCTGGTTCTTGTCTCTGTTGCTGACATCAGCACTTCCCTGCATTTCGCTGTGGGCTTCCAGCAGCCTCCTGGGCCCTTCAGGCCTGGACTCAGGATCGCTGGGTGATGCCACCACTGCGGCCCGGGGCTGGAGAGCTGTGGGTGCAGCCTGGGCCAGGAAACGGGTCACGCTGGCCTGGGGCACCCAGCCCACCTGGTGCTTAATTAATTAGGCGACTTCTTGCACTGAGGAACGCCCCAGCCCTTAGTCAACTAGACAGACAACTGATTGCTGGTACAGTAAGGTGCAGGTTTCCAGCCTGCGTAGTCTCTGCGCTTGACGACAGACCCCAGGGCTCACACTCACCTTAGAGCAGGTGCTGGAAACACCTCCCTGTTCTGCTGCCGTGGTGCCTCCCTGGACCTTCAGCTCGGGTGTCCGGGCCCGAAGCCTTGGCTTGAGGGGTTCTCGTGAAGATTCTGGCTAATCCCGGGGATGCCTGTTCAGTCTAATTGAAGATGACTGTCATTGGGAGAAGAAAGTCGGGCGTGGGCCGCTCAGCCAGCCCTTAGGAAGGGGAGAGTTTGATCCTTAGCCCCTCACTAACCCCCGCCCCCAAAACATCCCCTGCCCACCCAA
>PVHY01026968.1:0-17097 GCA_004024945.1 Uropsilus gracilis
TTGTCACTTGTCTGCAGGGCAAAAATTTTCTCCCAGTTGGTTGGGTTTCTTTTTGTTTTGTTTATTGTCTCTTTTGCTGAACAGAAACTTTTTAGTTTTATATAGTCCCAGCTGTTTATGCTTTCCTTCATTTTTTTGCTGGCCATTGTTGTTTCCCCAAATGGATTTCTGAGGTGAAATTCGTGAAGGGTTTTGCCCAGGTTTTCTTCTATGTTTTTAATGGTTGCATGTCTCACTTCCAGGTCCTTTATCCATTTTGAGTTAATTTTTGTACAGGGTGTGAGGATGTTATCCTGGTCCATTTTTTTACAAGTTTTGATCCAGTTTTCCCAGCACCATTTACTGAAGAGGCTATCCTTGTTCCAGGGTATGTTTTTTGCCCCTTTGTCAAAGATTAATTGACTGTATATGTGTGGTTTTATTTCCGGATATTCAATTCTGATCCATTTTTCTGTTTGTCTGTTTTTGTACCAGTACCACACTGTTTTGAGTACTATGGCTTTGTAGTACAGTTTGAAGTCTGGAATAGTAATACCTCCATTCTCTCTTCTGTTTGTCAATAGGGTTTTGGCTATTTGGGGTCTTTTGTTGTTCCATATGAATTTCAGCAATTTTTGTTCTATCTCTTTAAAATATATCATTGGGATCTTTATTGGAATTGCATTGAATCTATAGATGGCCTTTGGTAGTATAGCCATTTTGATGATGTTGATTTTTCCGATCCATGTACAGGGAATGTCTTTCCATTTTTTTACATCAACTTCTATTTCTTTTAAGAATGTTTTATAGTTTTCTTTGCATAGGTGTTTTACGAATTCCTGCTGATTTTGGCCTTTCAAACATACATGCAGGGTTTTCTGCGAGAAACATTCTGAATTCAATCAGACTTCAAAAAGTGCAGTATATATCTTTCTGTGACTTCTCTGTAATTTGATGTTTATAGATGCAATCTCTATGTTTTACACTTCATGTGGTAGAAAAAGATGTATGTCTGTATCACCCAAAGATCTTCAGTCATGATTTCTTACCATTGATATTAATCCTTTTTTCATTCAAATTTCTGCTGATTTAGGCCTTTCAGTCCAACAGGCAGTGTTTTTATCGAGAAAACTCCAAATTCAATCAGACTCAAAGGGTGCATTATATCTTTCTTTGAATTCTCTGTATTTTGCTGATATAGAAGAAATCTATGTATTACACTTCAATGGGTAGAAAATGTTCTAAGTTCATATCACCCACAGATCTTAAGTCATGATTTCTATCTCTTGTTTTTAACAGTTTTTTCTTTCAAATTCCTGTAGTATTTGGCCGTTCATGCAAACATGCAGTGTTTTCAGCGAGAAACCTCCTGATTTCAATCAGACTCCAAAGGGTGCAGTATAATTCTTTCTGTGACTTCTCTGTACTTTGATGTTCATAGATGAAATCTATATTTTGCACTACATGGAGTAGAAAGGATATAAGTCTATATCACCCACAGATCTTAAGTTCTGATTTCTCCCGCTTGTTATTAACCCCCTTTTTATTCAAATTCCTGCTGATTTAGGCCTTTCAGGCAAACATCAGTGTTTTCAGTGAGAAACCTCCTGAATTCATTCAGACTAGAAAGGGTGCAGCATATATATTTCTGTGAGTACTCATTAATTTGTGATCATAGATGAAATCTATGTTTTACACTACATGGGGAAGAAAATGATATAAGTTCATATAACCCACAGATTAAAGTCATGATGTCTCCCACTTGTTATTAACCCTTTTTTATTCAAATTTCTGCTGTTTTTGGCCTTTCAGGCCAACAGGCAGTGTTTTCAGTGAGAAACCTCCTGAATTCAATCAGACACCACAGGGTGCAGTATATATCTTTCTGTGACTTCTCTGTTCTTTGATTATCATAGATGAAATCTATGTTTGGCACTTCATGGAGTAGAAAATAATATAAGTCAATATCACCCACAGAACTTAAGTCCTGTATTCTCCAACTTGTTATTACCCTTTTTTCATTCAAATTCCTACTGATTTAGGCTTTTCAGGATAACAGGCAGTGTTTTCAGCCACAAACCTCCTGAATTCAATCAGACTCCAAAGGTGCAGTATATGTCTTTCTGTGACTTCTCTGTACTTTGATGTTTATAGATGAAATCTCTATGTTTTACACTATATGGGGTAGAAAAGGATATAAGTCCATGTCACCCACAGATCTTCAGTCGTGATTTCTTGCCCTTGTTATTAACCGTTTTTGCATTCAAATTCCTGCTTATTTAAGCCTTTCAGTCCAACAGGCTTTGTGTTCAGCAAGAAACCTCCTGAATTCAATCAGACTTAAAGGGTACATAAAGGGTATATATTTCTGAGACTTTTCTGTAGTGTGTGTATCATAGATGAAATCTGTTTTACAGTTCATGGTTTAGATAAGGATATAAGTCCATATCACCCACAGTTCTTAAGTCATGATATCTCCCACTTGATATTAAACATTTTTACATTCAAATTCCTGCTGATTTAAGCCTTTGAGGCCAACAGGCAGTGTTTGCAGCAAGAAACCTTCTGAATTCAATCAGACTCCAAAGGGTGCATTTTATATATTACTGTGACTTCTCTGTAATTGCTGATCATAGATGAAATCTTCCTATGTTTTGCAATTCATGGGGTAGAAAAGATATAAGTCCATATCACCCACACATCTTAAGTCATGATTTATCCAACTTGTTATTAACGATTTTTTCATTCAAATTCCTGCTGATTTTGGCCTTTCAGGCCAACTGGCTGTGTTTTCATTGAGAAACCTCCTGAATTCAATCAGACTTCAAAGAATGCAGTATATATCCTTCTGTGACTTCTCTGTATTTTGACGATGATAGATGAAATTTATGTTTTGGACTTCATGGAGTAGAAAAGGATATAAGTCCATATAACCCACAGATCTTAAGTCATGATTTCTCCACTTGTTGTTAACCATTTTTTTCATTCAAATACCTGCTTATTTAGGCATTTCAGGCCAACAAGCAGTGTTTTCAGCAAGAAAACTCCTGAGTTCATCAGACTCCAAAGGGTGCAGTAAATAACTTTACGTGATTTCTCAGTATTTGATGATCATAGATGAAATCTCTCTATGTATTACACTTCAGAGGGTGTAAAGGATATAAGTCCATATCATGCACAGATCTTAAGTCATGATTTCTCCCACTGGTTATTAACCTTTTTCATTCAAATTTCTGCTGAATTTGACCTCTCAGGCAAAGGCAGTGTTTTCAGGAAGAAACCTCCTGAATACAATCATACTACAAAGGGTGCAGTATATAACTTACTCTGACTTTTCATAGATGAAATCTCTCTATATTTTACACTTCATGGAGTAGAAAAGTATATAAGGCCATATGACTCACAGATCTTAAGTCATGATTTCTCCCACTTGTTATTAACTCTTTTTTTATTTGAATTCCTGCTGATTTAGGCCTTTCAAGACAGCAGGCAGTGTTTTCCCTGAGAAACCTTCTGAATTCAATAAGACTCCAAAGGGTGCATATATATCTTTCTGTGACTTCTCTGTACTTTGAAGATCATAGATGAAAATTATATTTTTCACTTCATAGACTACAAAAGGATATAGACATATCACCCATAGTCTTAAGTCATGATTTCTCGCAGTAGTTATTAACCATTTTTTCATTCATTTCATGCTAATTTAGGCCTTTGAGGCCAAAAGGCATTGTTTTCAGGGAAAAACCTTCTGAATTCAATCAGACTCCAAAGAGTGCAGTATATATCTTTATGTGACTTCTCTGTACTTTGATGATCATAGATGAAATCTCTCTATGTGCTATGCTTCATGGGGTGAAAATGATATAAGTCTATATTACCCACAGATATTCAGTCATGTTTTCTTGTCATTCTTATTAAACATTTTTCATTCAAATTCCTACTGATTTAGGCCTTTCAGGCCAACAGGAAGTGTTTTCCGACAGAAACCTCCTGAATTCAATCAGACTCCAAAGGATGCTGCATTTATCTTTCTGTGAGTTCTCTCTACTTTTGTGATCATAAATGATATCTATATTTTACACTTCATGGGGTAGAAATTAATCTAAATTCATATCACCCACAGATCTTAAGTCATGATTCTCCCACTTGTTATTAAACTTTTTTTCATTCAAATTCCTGCTGATTTTGGCCTTTCAGGCCAACAGGCAGTGTTTTCAGGGTGAAACCTCCTGAATTCAATCAGACACCAAAGGGTGCAGTATATATCTTTCTGTGACTTCTCTGTACTTTGTTGATATTAGATGAAATCTACATTTTGCACTTCATCACCCAAGGTCTTAAGTCATGATTTCTCCACTTGTTATCATGATTTCTCCACTTGTTATTAACCTTATTTTCTTTCAAATTCCTGCTTATTTAGGCCTTTCAGGCCATCAGGCAGTGTTTTCAAGGTGATACCTTCTGAATTCATTCAGACTTGAAAGGGTGCAGTATATATCCTTCTGTGACTTCTCTGTACTTTGTTGGTATTAGATGATACCATGTTTTGCACTTCATGGACTATAAAAGGATATAAGTCCATACACCCACAGTACAGAAGTCATGATTTCTCACACTTGTTAGTAACCGTTTTTTTCATTTAAATTCGTGCTGATTTTGACCTTTCAGGCCATAAGGCATTGTTTTCACAGAGAAACCTCCTGAATTCAATCATATGCCAATGGTGCGGAATATATAATTCTGTGTCTTCTCATACTATGATGTTTATAGATGAAATCTCTCTATGTTTTATACTTCATGGGGTAGAAAAGTATATAAGTCCTTATCACCCACAGATCTTCAGTCATGATTTCACCCACTTGTTATTAACGCTTTTTTCATTCATATTCCTGCTGATTTTGGCCTTTCAGGCCAACAGGCAGTGTTTTTAGCGAGTAATCTCCTGAATTCAATCAGACTCCATAGGGTGCAGTATATATCTATCTGTGATTTCTCATTATTTGAGGATCATAGATGAAATCTCTCTTTGGATTACACTTCATGGGGTAGAAAGGATATAAGTCCATATCACCCACATATCTTAAGTCATGATTTCTTCCACTTGTTATTCATACATTTTTCATTCGTTATCCTTCTGATTTAGGCCTTTCAGGCCAACAGGCAGTGTTTTCAGGTAGAAACCTCCTGAATTCAATCAGACTCCCAAGGGTGCAGTATATATCTCTGTGACTTCTCTGTACTTTGATGATCATAAAAGAAATTTATGTTTTACACTTCAAGGGGTAGAAAAGGATATAAGTCCATATCACCCACGAATCTTAAGTCATGATTTCTCCCACTTGTTATTAACCATCTTTTCATTCAAATTCCTGCTGATTTAAGCCTTTCAGTCCAACAGGCAGTGTTCTCAGCGATAAACCTCCTATTTTCCATCAGACTCCATAGGGTGCAGTATATATCATTATGTGAGTTCTCTGTATTTGATGATCATTGATAAAATCTATGTTTTATATTTCATGGGGTAGAAAAAATTATAAGTCTATATCATCAACAGATTATGTTTTCTGTATTTGATAATCATAGATGAAATCTCTCTATGTTTAACACTTTTGGGGTAGAAAATGATATAAGTCCATATAACCCACAGATCTTAAGTCATGATTTCTCTCTCTTGTATTAGCCATTTTTTCATTCAAATTCCTGCTCATTTAGGCCTCTCAGGGCAACAGGCAGTGTTCTCAGCGAGAAACCTCCTGAATTCAATCAGAATCCAAAGGGTTCAATGTATATCTTTCTGTGAGTTCTCTTTATTTGATGATCATTGATGAAATCTATGTTTTACACTTCATGGGGTAGAAAATATTATAAGTCTATATCATCAACAGATTAAGTCATTATTTCCCACACTTGTTATTAACCATCTTTTAATTCATATTCCTGCTCATTTGGGCCTCTCAGGCCAACAGACAGTTTTCAGCGAGAAACTTTCTGAATTCAGTCAACTCCCAAGGGTGCAGTAAATATCTTTCTGTGACTTCTCTGTACTTTGATGATCATAGATGAAATCTATGTTTTGCACTTCATGGGGTAGAAAAGGATATAAGTCCATATCACCCACAGATCTTAAGTCATTTTTTCTAACACTTGTTATTAACCATCTTTTCATTCAAATTCCTGCTGATTTAGTCCTTTGAGGCCATAAGGCAGTGTTTTCCGGGAGAAACCTCCTGAATTCAATCAGACTCCAAAGGTGCAGTATATCTTTCTGTATCTTCTCTTTACTTTGATGATCATAGATGAAATCTCATTATGTTTTACACTTCATGGGGTAGGAAAGGATATAAGTACATATCACCCACAGATCTTAGGTCATGATTTCTTACCCTTGTTATTAACCCTTTATTATTCAAATTCCTGTTGATTTAGGCATTTCAGTCCAACAGGCATTGTTTTAAGCAAGAAACCTCCTGAATTCTATCAGACTCCTCAGGGTGCAGTATATATCTTTCTGTGACTTTTCTGTACTTTAACGATAATATATGAAATCTATGTTTTACACTTCATGGGGTAGAAAAGGATCTAAGTCCATATGACCCACAGGTATTAATTCAAGAATTCTTCCACCTGTTATTAACCCTTTATTCATTCTAATACCTGCTGTTTTAGGCCTTTGAGGCCAACAGGCAGTGTTTTCAGCAAGAAATCTTCTAAATTCAATCGCACTCCAAAGGTTGCAATATCTATCTCTATGGAACTTCCCAGTACATTGATGTTTATAGATGAAATCCTCTATGTTTGAACTTCTTGGAGTAGAAAAGAATATAAATCTATGTCACCCACAGCTCCAATTCATGTTTTATTGCACTTGTTATTAACCCTTTTTCATTCAAATTCCTATTTATGCAGGCCTTTCAGGCCAACAGACAGTGTTTTCAGGGAAAAAAATCCGAATAAATCAGACTCCAAAGGGTACAGTATATATCTCTCTGTGATATCTGTATTTTGATGATCATATACGAAATCTCTCTGTTTTACACTTCATGCTGTATAAAAGGATATAATTCCATTAACCCACAGATCTTAAGTCATGATTTTTCTCAGTTGTTATTATTCCTTTTTTCATTCAAATGCCGGCTGATTTAGGCCTTTCAGGCCACAGGCAGTGTTTTCAGGGAGAATCCTTTTGAATTCAATCACAATCCAAAGGGTGCATTATGTGCTTTCTTTGACCTCTCTGTACTTTGATGATCATAAAAGAAATCTATGCTTTACACTTCATGGGTAGAAAAGGATATAAGTCCATATCACCCAACAGTTCTTAAGTCATGATTTCTCCCACCTGTTATTATTCCTTTTGTCATTCAAATTTCTCCTTATTTAGGCATTTCAAGCCAACAGGCAGTTTTTCAGCGAGAAACCTGCTGAATTCTATCAGACTCCAAAGGGTACAATACATTTTTCTATACCCCTCTGTATATGATCAGTGATGAAATCTATGTTTTATACTTCATGGAGTAGAAAATGATATAAGTCCATATCATTCACATATCTTAAGTCATGATTTCTCCCAATTGTTATTATCCCTTTTTTCATTCAAATTCCTGATGATTTAGCCTTTCAGGCCAGTAGGCATTGTTTTCAGTGAGAAACCTCTTGAATTCAATCAGCCTTCAAAGAGTGCAGTATATATCTTTCTGTGACTTGTCTGTACTTTGATGATCATATGTGAAATCTCTCTATGTTTTACACTCATGGGGTAGAAATGGATATAAGCCAAATCACCCACATATCTTCAGTCAGGATTTCTCCACTTGTTATTAACACTTTTTTCATTCAAATTCCTGCTTACTTAGGCCTTTCAGGCCAACATGCAGTGTTTTCAGCGAGAAACCTTCTGAATTCAATTGCTTTCCAAAGGGTGCAATATATATCTTTATGGAGTGTCCCTGTTTGTGGATGTTTATAGAGGAAATCTCTCTCTGTTTTGTACTTCATGGAGTAGAAAAGGATATAGTCCATATCACCCACAGTCCTTATGTCATGATTACTCCCACTTGTTACTAACCTTTTCTTCATTCAAATACCTGCTGATTTAGGCCTTTCTGGCAACAGGCAGTGTTCAGCAAGATAATACCTGAATTAAATCAGACTCCAAAGGTGCAGTATATATCTTTCTGTGACCTCTCTGTACTCTGATGATCATAGATGAATTCTATATTTTACATTTCTCTGGGTAGAAAATTATAATAGTCCATATCATCCACGGATCTTAAGTCATGATTTCTACTGTTGTTATTAACTATTTTTTCATTAAAATTCCTGCTGATTGATTTAGGCCTTTCAGGCCAACAGGCAGTGTTTACAAAAAGAAACCTCCTGAATTCAATCAGATTCAAGGGTGCAGTATATATCTCAGTGACTTCTCTGTACTTTGATATCATAGATGAAATTTATGTTTTACACTTCAAGGTAGAAAAGGATATAAGTCCATATCACCCACGGACCTTAAGTCATGATTTCTCCCACTTGTTATTAACCATCTTTTCATTCAAATTCCTGCTGATTTAGGCCTTTCAGTCTAACAGGCAGTTTTCTCAGCAAGAAATCTCCTATTTTCCATCAGACTCCATTGGGTGCAGTATATATCATTATGTGAGTTTTCTGTATTTGATAATCATAGATGAAATCTATGTTTTACTCTAATGGGGTAGAAAATTATATAAGTCCATATAACCCACAGATCTTAAGTCATGATTTCTCTCTCTTGTATTAACCATTTTTTCATTCAAATTCCTGCTCACTTAGGCCTCTCAGGGCAACAGGCAGAGTTTTCAGTGAGAAACCTTCTGAATTCAGTCATACTCCCAAGGGTGCAGTATATATCTTTCTATTATTTCTCTGTGTTTGAAGATCATAGATGAAATCTATGTTTTGCACTTCATGGTGTAGAATAGGATATGAGTCTATATCACCCACAGATCTTAAGTCATGATTTCTCCCACTTCTTATTAACCCTTTTTTCTTGCAAATTCCAGCTCATTTAGGCCTTGCAGGCCAACAGGCAGTGTTTTCAGCGAGAAACCTTTTGAATTCTATCACATTCCAAAGAGTGCAAAATATATCTTTATGGAACATACCTGTACATGGATATTTATAGATGAAATCTCTCTATTTTTTGCACTTCATGGAGTAGAATAGTATATAATCCATATCACCCACAATTCTTAAGTCATGATTTCTCCCACTTGTTATTAACCTTTTCTTCATTCAAATATCTGCTGATTTAGGCCTTTCAGGCCAACAGGCAGTGTTTTCAGCGAGATACCTCCTGAATTCAATCAGACTCCAAAGGGTGCAGTATATATCTTTCTGTGACTCCTCAGTACTTTGATGATCATAGATGAAATCTCTCTATGTTTAACACTTCATGGACTAGAAAAGGATATAAGTTCATATCACCCACAGATCTTAAGTCATGATTTTTGACACTTTTTGTGACTTTTCTGTACTTTGATGGTGATGGATAAAATCTCTCTATGTTTTACACTTCATGGAGTAGAAAAGGATATAAGTCCATATCACCCACAGATCTTAAGTCATGATTTTTGGCACTTGTTATTAACGCTTTTTTCATTCAAATTCCTGCTATTTAGCCCTTTCATTAAACCTTGTTTCATTCAAATTCCAGAGGATTTCATCCCTTATGGTGAAATGCAACAGTTGTCAGCAAGAATGCTATGTTCCAAACAGATTCCAAAGGAGCAGTTTATATCTTACTGAACTAACCTGTAAGTTGATATTTAGAGATGTAATCTCTACATGTTTTACACTTCATGGAGTAGAATCGGATATACATCCATCGCAACTCCAGTTCTTAAATCCTGATTTCTACCACTTATTATTAATGTTTGTTTCATTCAAATTCCTGTGGATTTCCGACTTTGAGAAGAATTTCACCAAGAATGCTCCTGATTCCAAAAGACTCACAAGAGCTGTTTATATCTTACTTAACTTTTCTGTACTTAAATGTTTAAGGATGAAATTCCCCTATGTTGCACACTACATGGATTAGAATAGCATATAAGTCTATTACACCACCAGCTTCTAAGTCATAAATTCTAGCGCTTTGTTATTAACGCTTGTTTTATTCAAATTCCTCTGGATTTCGACCACTTAACAAACTGCCAGATTTGTCATTAGAACATTCCTGATTCCAAAGAGATTCCAAAGGAACAGTTTATATCTTACAGCAACTACTCTGTATTTTGATATTCAGGTGAAAACTATCTTTGCTGTAAACTTCATGGAGTAGATTAGGATGTAAGTCATCTCACCTCTAGCTCTTATGTCATGATTTCTAGCACTTGTTATTAATCCTTGTTTCATTCAAATTCCTGAGGTTTTCAGCCCTTAAAGCGAAATGCAAGTGTTGTCAGTGACAAATTACTGACCCAAACAGATTCCAGTGGAGCAGTTTATATCTTACTGTAGCTTCTCTGTACTTTGATGCTTCGAGATGAAATCTCTCCAAGTTTTTCACTGCATGGAGTAGAATAGGATACGTCCAACTCACCTCCAGCTGCTAAGTCATGATTTCTACTGCTTATTTTTAACTCTTGTTTCATTCAAATTCCTGAGGTTTTTCCACCCTTAATGCAAGTGTTGACAGTGACAAGACCACTGATTCCAATGGAGCAGTTTCCAATGGAGCAGTTTATATCTTACTGTAACTTCTCTGTACTTTGATGTTTAGAGATGAAATCTCTCCATGTTATACACTTCATGGTGCAGAATTGGATATTCATCCATCTCACCTCCAGCTCTTAAGCCATGATATCTGCCACTTATAGTAAACCTTTTTTCATTCAAATTCCTGTGGAGTTCCGACTTTGAGAAGAATTGCCAGGGATTTCATCAAGAGAGCTCCTTATTCAAAACAGACTCAAATGAGGTCTTTATATCTTACTTAACTTTCTGTACATAGAATTTTAGGTATGAAATTCCCCTATTATGTACACTTATGGAATAGAATAGGATATAAGTCCATCTCCTCTTCAGCTTTTAAGTCCTAATTCTGGCACTGTTATTAACCCTTGTTTCATTCAAATTCCTGTGGATTTCAGCTTTTAAGTGAATTGCCATTGTTTTCAGTGAGAACGCTGCTGATTTCAAACAGTATCCAAGGGGGCATATTATATTTTACTGTATCTTCTCTGTACTTTGATGTTTAGAGATGAAATCTCTCTATATTTTACAATTCACGGAGTACAATTGGATATAAGAACATTTTACCTCCTGCTCTTAAGTCCTGATCTCTAGCACTTGTTATTACCACTTGTTTCATCCAAATTCCTGCTGATTTCGGCCTTTAGGTGAATTTCAAGTGTTTTATGGAGAACTCTCATGAATCCAAAAAGTCTCACAATGAGGTGTTTGTCTTACTTAACTCTTCTGTACTTAAATTTTATGGATGAAATTTACCTAAGTTGTACACTACATGGAGTAGTATAGGATATAAGTCCATACACCATCAGTTCTAAGTCATATATACTAGCACTTTGTTATTAACACTTGTTTCATTCAAATTCCTGTGGATTTCAGGCCTTAAGGCAAACTGCCAGAGTTGTCATTGATAAAGCTCCTGATTGCAAAGAGATTCCAAAGGAGCAGTTTATATCTTTCTGTAACTACTCTGTGCTTTGATGATAGGAGATGAAATCTCTCTATGCTGTACACTTCATGGATTAGAATAGGGTATACTCATCTCACCTCCAGCTCTTAGGTCATGATTCCTAGCACTTGTTATTAACCCTTGTTTCATTCAAATTTTGAGGTTTTCGGCCCCTACAGCGAAAAGCAAGTGATGTCAGCGACAAGGCTACTGACCCAAACATTCCAATGGAGCAGTTTATATCTTACTGTAACTTCTTTGTACTTTGATGATTAGAGATGAGATGTCTCCATGTTTTACACTTCATGGAGTAGTATAGGATATACATCCATCTCACATCCAGTCATGATTTCTACCACTTATTATTAATGATAGTTTCATTCAAATTCCTGGGGATTTCCAACTTTAAGAGGAATTGCCAGGGATTTCAGCAAGAATGCTCCTGATTCTAAACAGACTCAAAATGAGCTGTTTATATCTTTCTTCACTTTTCTGTACTTCGATGTTTAGGGATATATTCCCCTGTTTTACACTTAGTGGAATAGAATAGATATAAGTCCATCTCACCTCCAGCTTCTAAGTCATTAATCTAGCACTTGTTATTAACCCTTGTTTATTCAAATTCCTCAGGATTCGGCTTTTAAGGCGAATTACCAGTGTTTTCAGCTAGAATGCTCCTGATTCCAAACACTATCCAAGGGAGCATATCATATCATTGTAACTTCTCTGTACTTTTATGTTTAGGTATGAACTCTCTCTATATTTTACAATTCACGGAGTAGAATAGGATATTAGACCATTTCAACTCCCACTCTTAAGTCATGATATCTACCACTTGTTATTAATTCTTGTTTCATTCAAATTCCTGCTGATTTCAGCCTTTAAGGTGAATTGCAAGTGTTTTAGGGAGAACTCTCATGAATCCAAAAAGTCTCACAATGAGCTGTCTATATCTTACTTAACTTTTCTGTTCTTAAATATTTACAGATGAAATTTACTTATGTTGTTACTTACATGTACTAGAATAGGGTATAAGTCCATTACACCACCAGCTTCTAAGTCATAAATTCTCGCACTTTGCAATTAACCCTTGTTTCATTCAAATTCCTGTGGATTTCAGCCTTTAAGGGTAACTGGCACAGTTGTCATTGAGAAAGTTCCTGTTTCCAAAAATATTCCAAAGGAGCAGTTTATGTCTTACTGTAACTACTCTGTACTTTGATGTTTAAAGATGAAAGCTCTCTATGCTGTACACTTCATGGAGTCGAATAGGATATAATCATCTCAACTCCAGCTCTAAGTTCATCATTTCTAGCACTTGTTATTAACCCATGTTTCATTCATATTCCTGAGGATTTCGGCCATTAAGGCAAAATGCGAGAGTCATCAGCGAGAAGGCTATGATTCCAAACAGATTCCAAAGGAGCAGATTATATCTTACTGTAACTTCTCTGTACTTTGATGTTTAGAGATGAAATTTTTCTATATTGTACACTTCATGTAGTAGAATAGGATATAGTCCATCTCACCTCCAGCTTCTAAATCATAAAATCTATCACTTGCTATTTACCATTTTTTCATTCAAATTACTGTGGATTTTGGCCCTTTAGGCGAACTACCAAAGTTGTCATTGAGAATGCTCCTGATTTCAAACAGATTCCAAAGGAGCTGTTTATAGCTTACTATAACTACTCTGTACTTTGATGTTTAGAAATGAAATCTCTCTATCCTGTATACTTCATGGAGTCGAATAGGATATAATCATCTCAACTCCAGCTCTTAGGTCATGATTTCTAGCACTTACTATTAACCCTTGTTTCATTCAAATTGCTGAGCATTTCAAAATGCAAGAAATGCAAGAGTTGTCAGCGAGAAAGCTATGATTCCAAATAGACTCAAAAGGAGAAGTTTGTATCTTACTATAACTTCTCTGTACTTTGTTGTTTAGAGATGAAATCTCTCTATATTTTACAATTCATGGAGTAGAAGAGGATATAAGACCATTTCACTTCCTGCTCTTAAGTCATGATCTCTAGCACTTGTTATTAACTCTTGTTTCATTCAAATTCCTGCGGATTTTGGTCAGGCAAATATACAGTGTTTTCACCGAGAATGCTCCAGAATCAATCAGAATCCAAAAGTTGCAGTTTATATCTATGTGTAAATCTCTGTACTTTGATATTTAGAGATGAAATCTCTCTATATTGTACACTTCAACGAGTAGAATAGGATATAGTTCATTTCACCTTCAGCTTGTAAATCATAAAATCTATCACTTGTTGTTTACCATTGTTTCATTCAAATACCTGCAGATTTTGGCCCTTAAGGCAAACTACCTCAGTTGTCATTGAGATCGCTCCTGAATCCAAAAGATTCCAAAGGAGCAGTTTATATCTTAGTGTAACTACTCTGTACTTTGATGTTTAGAGATGAAATCTCTCTATGCTCTACACTTTTTGGAGTAGATTAGGATAAAGTCTTCTCACCTCCACATCTTAGGTCATGATTTCTAGCACTTGTTATTAACCCTTGTTTCATTCAAATTCCTGAGGATTTCGGCCCTTAAAGCAAAATGCAAGAGTTGTCAGTGAGAAGGCTTCTGATTTCAAACAGACTCAAAAGGAGCTTTTATATCTTACTTAAATTTTCTGTACTTAGATATTTAGGAATGAATTTTCCCTGTGTTGTACAGTTCATGGAATAAAATAGGATATAAGTCCATTTCACCTCCAGCTTCTAAGTCATGATCTGGACTTGTTATTAACCCTTGTTTCATTCAAATTCTGCAGATTTACCCCCTTTAACCAAACTGCCAGAGTTGTCAGCAAGAGCGCTCTTGATTGCAAACAGAGTCGAAAGGAGCTCATTATATCTTACTGTAATTCTCTGTACTTTGATGTTTAGAGATGAAATCTCTCTATGTTGAACACAGCTTGGATTAGAATAGGATACCAACCCTTCTCACCTCCAGCTCTTAAGTCATGATATCTGGGATTTGTATTAGCAATTGTTTCATTCAAATTCCTATGGATTTTAGCAAATCAAGCATACTGGCAGGGTTTACAGCAGTAACATTCCTGAATCCAAACCGAATCCAAAGGAGCAGTTTATGTATTTCTGTAACTTCTGTGTACTTTAACGTTTAGAGATAAAATAACTCTGTGTTGTACACTTCATGTAATGGAATAGTATGTAAGTCCATCTCACCTCCAGGTCTTAGGCCATGATTTCTAGCACTTGTTATTAACCCATGTTTTCTTCAAATTCCTGCATTTTTCAGCCTTTATGGTGAACTTACATTATTTTCAGCAAGAATGCTCCTGAATCCAAATAGACTCAAAAGGAGCTGTTTATTTCTTGCCTAACTGTTCTGTAATTTGTTGTTTAGAGAAGAAATCTCTCCATGTTGTACACTTCATGGATTAGATTAGGATATAAGCCCATCTCACCTCCAGCCTTAAGTCATGATTTCAAGCACTTGTATTAACCCTTGCTTCATTCAAATTCCTGTGGATTTAGGTATTTCAGGCCACCTGGCAGTGTTTTCAGCGAGAACGCTCCTGGTTGCAATCAGATTCCAAAGGGTGCAGTTTATATCTTACTGTGACTTCTCTGTACTTTGATATTTAGAGATGAAATCGCCCTATATTGTACACTTAATGGAGTAGAATAGGATAAATTTCATCTACTTCAAGCTCTTAACTCATGATTTCTAGCACTTGTTATTAACTGCTTTTTCATTCAATTCCGGTGGGTTTTGGCCTTTAAGGAAAACTGGCAGTGTTTTCAGTGAGAATGCTCCTGAATCCAATTAGAGTCCAAAGGGTGTAGTACATAACTTTCTGTAAAGTCTCTGTACTTTGATGTGTAGAGATGAAATCTCTCTGTTGTACACTTCATGAAGTAGAATAGGATATCTGTCCATCTCACCTCCAGCTTTTAAGTCGTGATTTCTGGTGCTGGTTATTAACCCTTGATTCATTCAAATACATGCGGATTTAGGTGGCTCAAGAAATCTGGCAGCGTTTTCAGAGAACACTCCTAAATCCAATCAGACTCCAAAGGTGCAGTTTATATCTTAATGGAACTTCTCTGTATCTTATGTTTAATGAGAAATGACTCTCTGTTGTACATTTCATAGGATAGAATAGTATATAAGTCCATCTCACCTCCAGTTCTTGAGTCATGATTTCTAGCACTTGATATTAACACTTATATCGTTCAAATTCCTGCAAATGTCGTCCTTTAGGGTGAACTTCCAGCATTTTCAGCCAGAATGCTCCTGAGTCCAAAGACATCAAAGGAGCTGTTTATCTCTTATTTAAATTTTCTGTACTTAAATATTTACATGAAATTTCCCTATGTTAAGTTAGCTGCTGAAGGTAACCCGCGCTGGTTCCAGGCCCCTGGGAGGGACCTCTTCACCGCACAGCACCTCTGCCAACGCTGGGAGCCAAGCCCTCCCTCCAGGTTCCTCTGGAAACCCGCCCACCTTGCCCACACCAGGTTACTTATCTGCTGGAAGTCACCTGCACTGTTCCAGGCCCCTGGGAGGGACCCCCTTGCCACACACCACCTCCACAACCCATGGGAGCCAAGCCCCACCTCCAGGCTCCTCTGGAAACCCACCCAACTTGCCCATGCCAGTTAGTTGCTGGAGGTCACTTTCCTGGCTCCAGGCCTATGGGAGGGACCCCCTTGCCGCGCAGCCCCTCTGCCATCCCTGGGAGCCAAACCTCGCCTCCAGGTTCTTCCAGAAACCTGCCCACCTTGCCCACACCAGGTAAGCTGCTGGAGGTCAAATTACTAAACTAAAGTACAGATCTACTTTCAACCTGGAATACACTCCCATCAACATACCAATCAACACAAGATCCATGCTTTCTGAATATGTAGAACGGGTTTGAAAGCAAAATACAGTAAGGAGAAAAACTTTAAACATGCAAGCAAGCCCTACAGAAAGTAATCCATCGCCAACAAAGAAAGGACAATCTCCAGAAAACACCAAAATGATTTGCATCTCAGAAAAAGATTCCTCTATTAACATGTTAAATGCACTCCAGCAATTAAGAGAAGAATTAGAAAAAAAGGGCAACAGTATGATAGAAGCAATTAATGCACTAAGGGAGGAAATAGAAACATATAAAAAAGAAAGCATCAATATGCATACCTTAATCAACGAACTAAAGAATGAAAATGAATCCCTAAAATTGAAATTGAAAGAGATTCAAGATTTAAAGGTTGCAATAGATGGGCTCAAAAACTCACAGAAAAACCATGGCAGTAGAATAGATGAAATAGAGGAACGAATCAGCACACTTGAGGATACAGAAATAGAGAGGACAAAGAAAGAAAAAGAGAGAGAGAAACAAAGTAGGAGGACTGAAGACAAGCTCAGAGATATGTCAGATTCCTTAAGGAAAAGAAACATAAAAGTAATAGGAATC
>PVHY01026969.1:0-16672 GCA_004024945.1 Uropsilus gracilis
TCCCTTTGCCCTCTGGGCCTGACTTCGACCTCAGGACCCTACATTACATAACCCCAGTCTGCCCTGGTTACTTTTAGAGTAACCACTTTACTCTAAAAGGGGGAACTGGCCTCAGGCTAGTTTTAGTCTCTGTCTTTCAGATGCAGATGTCTGCAATGCCCATATTCGGAACTGGGTTCATCTTTGGGTCCCGGCTTCAGATGGAGAGCATAATGGAAGGAGCAAATTTTATGGAGAAAGGTAATGAGTCATCATGAATATACCATGTGAGAAGTGTCATTGGGGCACCTGGCAGTTGGATGTGGGGTTTCCAGCTCAGAAGTGAGTTGAGGGTGGTGGCCACAGAGGTGGGTCCTTGTAGATGGAAAGTGAAAAATAAAAGAGACTAGAGCATGAGAATGTACTGTTACAGTGAGAAGAGGTCTAAGGACAATGTCCTTGGAGAACACTAATGTGAAAGAGAGGCACAAAATGAAGACTGTAGGGATAGCTAAAATGAAATGGTAATATAAACAGGAGGAGGCCTGGGAAAGGAAAGGTTCACAGAGACCCCAGAAAGGGCTTGCAAAGGGAGCTCTCCCAGCAGGGCACAGGGCTGGAACGGGGATCTGTAAGTAAGATAAGAGCTGAAAAATGTCTGATTTGGTGTTCACTTTTTTGTCTTTGAGCTGATGGAGGTGACAAGGTCAAATTGGGGAGTAAGAGGGAAGTGAGGACATGCCATCAGTGAGGGAGGAGGAGTGGTGCAGGTTTGCAGCTGGGGGACTAGAGGGTGAAGGGTTGGAGGGTTTTATAAAGATGAGAGACTGGCCAGTCCATTTTCGGCACAGAAAACAAGTCAGAGGAAAGGGGAGGTGGAAAACACAGCTGAAAAAGGAACTAACCAGTGAAGCCAGGTGTGTATGTGGGGGGTTGTGTGTATGTGGGGATGGGGGATGGGGCCTAGATGAAAATGAGAGTCCTGGGAAGGATTTGTGGTGACCTTTCTTTTAAAGTTTTCTTCACATGAAGTCATTTTTCAATGTGAAGAAAGCAGCGAAGATCAAGTTATCCATACATGGGTTGGGGCACTTTGCAAATGTGGAGAGTAGTTAGGCATAGTCGTGGTCTAGTTCAAATAGACCCAACTCTTGATCACAGGCATCTAGAGAAACCACGCTGCCATGGCGCTGGTGCCTTCTGCCAATTGCAAATAGTGCACCCTTCAGGTCTGTTTGTACAGAAGCAAGCACCATTTAGCGTACACGGGAGCCTATGATTTAATCAAGGTAAAAAGTCTCCCTTAAAATAAATGATGAATTAATGGAACCTAATTAATGGATTTGCCGATTTTTCTTTTCTGCTCTGGCCCTTGGGACTGAGAAGACTGAGGACGCGGAAAAGGCGCCTGGCTCCCTTCCTGGTTTTCACCTCTGAGGCTGCCTAAGCCCTGAAGGTTCAGCAGTAGGTGAGGAAGAAGTGAGGCCTGGGTGTGACAAACGAGCAGATCCTTTGCTAAGCAGAGAGGCCAACTGATCCTTGTGTTGCAAAGCAGAGATGAAGTAGAGAAGACATTCTGTCCCTTTGCAGACAATGGAACCTGTACATTGTTGCAGAAGAGCTCATGCAAGTTATTGTCTAACTGAAAAAACAATGTCCTGACCCTTGTTATGTGAAGTGGTACATCTTGGACTGAGATGCAAAGCATTTGATTTTGCCCCAGACTCTGCTGCAAGCTTTTGGTGTAACTTTAAGCAGGTACCTTCAGCAACCTAGACCTCAGCTGCTCCATCTGCCAATTCTGTAGAGTGGACAGATGATCTCGTAGGGACCTGCCACCATACTCTCCTATGGTATTTTTTTTAGCAGATTGCTTTTTCCAGCCATTTGGATTCACAACAAAATTGAATGGAATGTACTCCAAGTTCCCACTTTACCTCCTGCACCCACACATACACAAGCTCCTCCACTGTGGATGCCACCAGAAGTACATTTGTTAGAAATTGACACATCATTATCATCCAAGGTTCATAGTATGTAGACCATTTTATGGGGTTTATATGTGTATGTATAACTGTATGACAGGTATTCACCATTTTAGTAATGAAGTCAGGTCAAAATGGGGCAGAAACCTCTAACCAACAAGCCACAGGGGAAAAGTGGCACTTTTAAAATGCAGCTTCTGCCGCCCAGATTCTTACCACCTGCGCGTGTAGCAGTTGCTAAAGTTACAATTTAGACAAGAATTTATTTATTTAGTTATTTGTTTGTTTGTTTGTTTTTAGAGACTAGAACTAGCTATGTTGTTCGTGGTTATCTCAAACCCACGGACTCAAGTAATCCCTAGCCTCAGCCTCACAGGTAGCTGGGACTATAGGCGCACACCACTACACCCAGCTGAACAGCACGGTTGGCTTTATTTACAGATGAGATCGGGCGCGTTCAGGGAGGTATGGCCGTAGACCGGTTGGCTTTATTTACAAGGAAAATTAACCAAGAAAACAAAAAGTCCTTAAAGTCACAAGTGGCTGCTTATCTTACTCCAGTCACCATATTTAATCCCAAGATCCCAAAGACACATGTCCAAGATGGTGCCCCTTTGCCCCTCCAAACCTGGGGCAGGCACTCTACAAAGTTCAGTCTTTCTCCAGCATCTTCTCTTTGCTTCTTCTCTCTCCAGTGTTCTGAGCTGTGGCTTCTCCAAGGTACTTCAAATTTCTTCAAATGCTTGTGCACAAATCAGCTTTCCAAATCCCTGACCATCTCCAGGTACCAGCTAACTATGCCACCTTGCTGCGGTGCCACACTTTCCATACTGGCCACTCCTCTGCCCTGCCAGTCACTATGGCTCCTTGTCACCACCAGCTCACTCTTCCAGGGGGCTTCCACCCAACCTTTACACTTGGGTTCCTCTTACCAGCCAGTCGTTCTCATCTCTCCTCTCCCCCAAAATTTGTCTCTCTTTTTTAAAAATCTTTTTTATTTTCTTTTCCTCCTGAAAACCAGAGGCTCCAATTTCCCCTCACATACCCAAGGTTTGCAACAAAGTAAAAGAAGGAAGTGCCCTTATCACATTTAGGCCATCTTTTACCTCTGTGTTTTTCAGACACAGGTAATAGGCAATGCCTAAATTTTATCACTGCCCATGTTGGGGTCATGGCTTCAGTAACATACAGAAATGCCCTAAATCCTCTTCACTCTATTGATTTATGCATGATGTAGCCCTTATAGGTTCACTACTGTCCTCTAGCAATATACATCCAAACTTCTATTATGTCTTTTCATGACCTGATAGCTCATTTCTTTTCAGTGCTGAATAATAACCCATTGTCTGCATGTTCTACAGTTGAGTTATCTATTCACCTACTGAAGGACATCTTGGTTGCTTCTTAGTTTGGCAATTATGAGTAATTATGACTGGGGTTTTTTTTAGCCTGTTGATGTGATCAATTGCATGAATTTGATTTTTGAATGTTGAGCTTTTTTTGCTTACCTGGAATAAATTCCACTTGGTTACAGTGTATGATTTTATGCATTGTTGGATTTGGTCTGCAGGTATTTTGTTGGGAATTTTGGCACACAGGTTCACCAGAGATATTGATCTATAGTTTCCTTATAAAGCTGCTGTGTGGCTTTGTTATTAGAATAATACTGTTGCCATAGAATGAGACACAAAGTTGTTTTTTGCTTCTGTTTTCTGGGAAGGATTGCAAAAAATTGGTATACCTTCCTTAAATGTTTTGTAGAATTCACCAGTGAATCCATCTGGGCCTGATACTTTCTATTATGGAAGGTTGCTAATTATTGATTTAGCAGATACAGACCTATTCCAAATATATATTTCATCTTGTATGAATTATAATAGATTGTGTTTTTTAAGGAAATGCTTCATCTCATCTAGGTCATCAAATTTGGTACACAGAATTTTTTTTAATAGTAGGTAATTTTACTTTTTTAATTATTTATTGTGCTATTTATTTTGTTTTACATTGTTATCTACCCCAGGATCCTCACATCACCTTATAACCCATGAACCATCATCTTATTCTTTTGTGCCTCTCCCACCCTCGATTTTCCCACTCCCCCTTCATGCTCTATGCTTCAGTTTTGCTAAGAATTAGTTTAAAATTTTTCTTGCCTGTTGGATTGTTTTCCCTTTGTCCCTCATATGAGTGAAACCACTCAGTAATTTTCTTTTTCTTTCTGACTTATTTGGGGCATAGAATTGTTGGTAATGTTCTTTTATTATTCTCTGTCCATGGGATCTCCAGTGATAGCCCTCTTTAATTTCTGACAACAGTTATTTGTGTCTTTTCTTTTTTCATTAGCCTGACAACAGGCTTTTCAATCTTAAGAACCTTTTTCATGTAACTAACTTTGGACCTTGTTGATTTTCTCTACTAATTTCCTGTTTTTAATTTCATTGTTTTCTGCTATTATTGTTTATTGTCTTCTGAATACTTTGGGGTAGCTTTTTTTTTTTTTTTAGTTTCTTCAAATGGAAACTTAGATTTTTTTTTTGTTTTTCCTCTTTTCTAATATGTGCACCCAATGCTATAAATTTCCCTCTAACCACTGCTTTCACTGCACCCCACAAATATCGGTAAGTTGTATTTTCATTTTCACTTGGTTCAAAATATTTTTAAATTTATCTTGAGATTTCTTCTTTGACCTACATGTTATTTAAGGTGTGTAGTTTAATCTATGTATTTTGAGGTTTCCTAGCCAACTTTCTGTTATTACTTTCTAGTTCAATTCCACTGTGGTCTGAGAGCAGACATTTTATGGTTTCTATGCTTTTTAAGTGTGTGCTTTATGGTCAAGAATACAATATTCTTGGTGAATGTTCCATGTAAACTTGAGTAGCATGTATACTCTGCTGTTGTTGGGTAAGTTGTTAAGTAGCCTATAGATGTCAGTTATATCCAGTTGATTGAGTGTGTGTGTTGTTGGGTTCAACTATGTCCTTACTGATTATGTTGACTGTTGGATCTGTGAATTTCTGAAAGAAGGGTGTTAAAGTCTGTAACTATTATAGTGTATTCATCAGTTTCTGCTTGCAGTTCTTTCACTTTATCTTACAGATTTTGCCACTTTGTTTTTGGGTACATATGCATAATGGATTATTATGATGTCTTGGAACTGACCCTTTTATCACTCTAATGCTTCTATCCTTGATCACTTTTTTTGCTCTTAAATCTTTTCTGTCTGAAATTAATATAACTACCCCTATATTCTGTCGATTAAGATTAACATGGTATATTTCTCTTTTTCCTTTCATTTTAATCCATGTGTCTTTATATTTAAAGTAAATTTCTTGTATACAACAGTGGGTCTTATGGTTTGACCCACTTTTAATATATCTGCTTTTTAATCACTGTGTTTAGATAATGATATTTAATATGATTATTGATATAGCTGAATAAATATCATACTGCTTTCTGTTTGTTACTCTTGTTCTTATTCTTCAGATTTCTTTGCCTTCTATGTTTTTAATGGAGCATTTTGTATGATTTAATTTTCTCTTCTTATTATCTCTACTTTTATTTTCCCAGGGGTTACCCTAAAATTTGCCATATGTATTTTCGATTAGTCCAAGTCCACTTTCAAGTAACACTATGCTATTTTATGGGTAGTGGAAGTACCTTTTAATGACAAGGTATTCCTAATCCTTTCTCCTGACCCTTGTATAGTAGCTATAATTTATTTCATTTACATATATAATCAAATACATTCTTGCTATTATTATTTTGAGTAAACTATTATCTGTTAGGACAGATTAAGAATGAGAAAATAAAGGTTTAATTTTACATTAATTTGTTCACTCTTTGATCCTTCCTTTATGTCGATCTGCCTTTCTGACCTATATCGTTTTCCTTGTCATTAAATAATTTTTAAATTTCTTTCTTGCATGGATAGTCTACTGGTAACTAATTCCCTTAATTTTGATTTCTTTGAGAAAGTCTATTTTTCGTTCACTTTTGAAGAATAATTTTGCAGGATTCAACATACTAGGTTGGTGCCTTTGTTCTCTAACACTTTAAATATTTCACAACATTCTCTTCCTGCACGCAAGTTTTCTGAACAGAAATATGAAATCTTTGCCTCTCTTATAAGTAAGGTGTTTTATCTGGTACTGGTAACATAGCCAAAAAAATGGCACCAATAGGAGCACCAGTAAAGAAAATAACCTGGAAAGTGGGAAGATTCAGCCTTTTTTTTTTTTAGAGACAAGGTCTTGCTATGTTGTCCAGGGTAGTCCCGAACCCACAGACTCAAGTGATCCCTAGCCTCAGCCTTCCAGGTAGCTGGGATTACAGGCATGTGCCACAATGCCTGGCTATTTTTTAGAACCTGCGGACTAAAAGTTATCCCTGGACACAGCCTCCCAGGCTCACATTTGTCCATGGTACCACAAGACTCAAGCAATCCCAGCCTCAGCTTCCCAGGTAGCTAGGATTACAGGCGCGCATCCAGCTATTTTTTTGGGGACTAGGTCTTGCCGTGTTGTCCCAGGCAGGACTCGAACTGCAATCCCCAGACCACACCACGACCCCATAAGCTGCCGCTTACAGGCATCCGCCACCGTGCCCGGCCTCGGTCTTTTTTTTTTAATTTTGTAATTTTCATACATTATTGATCGTATTTGTATGGTTGTCTTTCCCCTTAGGTTGGCCCTCCCTTCCACATTGTATCCCCTATCCCCTATCCCCCTCCCCACCCCACCCTTTCCCAGTTCCCTCCTCTGTTCACTCCAGCTCCTCTCACTGCAAGTCATTGGTTCATGTTTGTCCCATTGGTTCATGTTTGGCCCATTGGTCCTTTCTTTTTCTGGAACTATGTCTTTCTCCTGGGTGCAGACTTGCACTCCTGGGCAACAACAGACGAGGCTGCTCAATCTCCAGGAGTGACTGAGGTGGGTGGTCTGACCAAGCACATCAGGAACTTTTAGGGCAGATATGTGATGCGCTTCCCTAGGATCCTTTCTGGTGTCTGCCATGTGCTGCTGGTTCAGTGTCATGTAGTTCTGATATCTTGGTGTGGGAGCCCAACTCCCAGCCCCTGGTACTGGAGGTGTTCCTCCTGGGGACAGACTAGCCCAGGTCGGTCTAGCTCCTCTCCCCTCTCCTGTTAGCAGATCTGCCATGTGACCACAGCCACATCTCTGTGGCTTTCTTCCCCTGTTGATTGGTAAAGGAAGGAGCCTCATCCACATTGCACTTAATGGTGGACAAGGAATTTGTTTCCCAGTCGCATAGATGATGCAGGTAGATTCTGTGACAGGTCACCTCAATTGCTGGTTTTACCTTCTTATGTCAGTGGTTTCCAACACGCTGCTTGTGCTACCCGGGTGGTGAGTTTATCCAGGGCCATTATCATTTCCTCTCCTCTCCATTATATCTGCAGCTGAAGAGACTGGATTTTTCATTCCTGGTACAGGTCTGATTGAGCTTGGAGAAAGCCAGAGATACCCAGGCCCACCCCCCTGCCCATGTGGAGGCAGAGGCCGGCTTCCCCAGCCTGAGGCCCCTGGACCCGAGGCCCCAAAATCCTAGTGGTTTTGGGCTCACCCTAGCACCTCACCCCCACCAGAGGCCTTGGCCACGGAAGGAGTGTGCTGAAGCTCTTCTCCAAGGGCCTGCGCAGTTCAAAGATGAGCCCGTTTTTATCAATTTTGCCGAGTCTCGGTCCACACTGCTTCTTCACTTGCCCTCAAGGCCTGTCTCATGCTGGCCATTTTCCTTACTGGTACTCCGACTGTCATCCCCTTTTTTAGTTGTGTTACCCAGTATCATATCCACTGACTTCTCTTTCTAGAGTTTTTCTTTATGTGTCATTTTCTTGAAGCTTGAATATAATATGCCCATGTGTGGTTTCCTGGATATTTATTCTCTTTGCTGTTCTCTGAGCTTCCCAAATCTGTAGATTGATGTCTGATGTTAGTTTGAGGGGGTTGGGATTTTTTTCAATAATTTCTTCTGTTCTTTTTTCCTTTCTTTTCCTTCTGATATCCCCACTACACATATAAATTTTTGGTTGTTGCCCCATTCTTGGGTAGTCTGTTCTTCCCCCTCCCAATATTTTTCCCTCTCTGCTTTCAACATGGGGAGTTTTTGTTGTCATATGTTCATGCTCAAAGATTCTCTCCTCAGTTGTGTTCAGCCTATTAATGGAGCCCATCCAAGGCATTCTTTATTTCTTAGTGTTTTTGTAATTGAATAATTTTTTTCTTTCTTAGACTTTTCAACTCTCTGTTTACATTCTCCAACCTGTTCTTGCAGGTTGTTTACTTCACCCATTAAAAACCTTAGCAGATTAATCATAGTTTAAAAAAAATTCCTAGTCTGATAATTCCAACATTCTTGCAATATCTGACTGCTTTTGATGTTTGTTCAGTCTCTTCAAACTGTGCTTTTTGCCCTTTAGAATGTTTTATAATGTTTTGCTGGATGGTGGATAAAAAGAACTGAAGTAAACAAGTCTAATAAAGTGGTGGTAAGATGGGAGAAGGGGCATATTCTGTAATCATATGATGTGACCTGAGTCTTCTGGTGATGCTGTGCCTTGAGACTGTCAATATCATTAGTGCTTCCAGACTCTTCTTCCCTCCCAAGTGGGAAAGGATTTAAGCTGGGACCCCAATATGAGCAGTACTGAAATTTAGGCATTGATGTCATTACCTGTGTCTGAAAAACACGGGAAGGGTACTTTTACTTTGTGGCAAATTGCAGGTGGGGAAGGGAAAATATATCAGCAAAAGGGAGTGCAGAAGGAAACTGGGGAAAAAAGAGATAAAAAGAAAGGAGCAGAGACTAGAGAGACACCGACTTTGGGGGAGAGGAGAGAATGACAGGCAGGTAAAGAGTAGCTGGAGTGACCAGGCTGGGTGGAACCCCCCAGGAAGAATGAGCTGGTGTTGACAAGGAGCCATGGTGACCAGCAGAAGAGTGGCCGGTGTGGAGAGTGTGGCACCGCAACAAGGTGGCATAGTGAGCTGGTACCTGGAGATGGTCAGGGATTTGGAAAGCTGATTTGTGCATCAGCATTTGAAGAAATTTGAAGCTCCTTGGAGAAGCAGAGCAGCTCGGGACACTGGAGAGAAAGGAAACAAAAAGAAGACGACAGAGAAAGATGGGAACTTTGCAGAGTGCCTGCCTCAGGTTTGGAGGGGCAAAGGGGACGCCATCATGAACGTGTCTTTGGGACCTTTCGGACTGAGAATGTTGACTGGGGTAAGATGACTGGCCGGTTGTGGCTTTAAGGACTTTTTGTTTTCTCTGTTAATATTCCCTTGTAAATAAAATCCCTTGTTAAAATGGAAACTGCTGGGTGCAGGTGAAGTGCGTCTGTGGTTTGTTAGGGGCTTTTGCCCCCTTTCGATCCGATTTTAGGATGACTAGAGTGGGCTGGAGTTGATTGTTTCTCTACCCCTATATGGAAGACTGAGGCTGAATTACTCCATCCCCCAGGTGGATTAGGCTGTGATAAACCCAGCAGGTCGGGCTCTGATAAAGTGGTTTTACCTGAGGTCAGGCATTGTTAAGTACAGAATTCTCTGACATATTTCAAAATGGTGACTTTTCCTCTCCCTCTGCCAGAAGCACAAGGGAACTTTTTCTAATACTCACTTGAAGAACCCACTTGCCGTTCCTGAAAATAACGTTCACAGAAGCAAAGTGGCTTCCTTTATGTCTGGGTGCCTTAGATTTTCTGAATCTTAGGCTCATCCGCATTGAACCACCAACAATTTTTCAATTATTGTCCAGGTTTTACTACTCCAGTACTGATCTTACGAGGTTTCTGCTCCCTATTAAGAGTCTTTGTATTCTTGTCTCTTTCTCCAATTGGAGTCCAATTTTCCCTGTGACCTAATTCATCTCATCGATCTAAGAAGTTGAATTTTTTTCAACTCTTGTTACATGGAATGGTGACTTCTATGCTCCTTTCATGTCAGACCAGAAACTGAAAGCTTGTGTATGTACATATACAATTTGTCTCCTTGATTATAAACTCTGTTAGGATATGAACCTTGTCTGTTAGTCCTCTGATATCCTCAGTATCTAGCACTGTGCCTGACACATGGTAGGTAGCCGATAGTCAGTAAATGTTCAATAGAAAAAAATGAGCTTTGGGGAGTCAGAAGATCTGAACTGTGATCTTATGCAAACCCCTTCCTCTCTCCCAGTCCCAGCCTCCTCTGACGTTATCCCGCTTGCTTCTCTACTGCCTTTCTCCCTCCACTAGAATGGAGGCTCCAGGATATCAAGAGCGTCACTTGTCAGAGATCCTGAAATACAATAGGTTCTTTATTAATATTTGTTGAATGAATAAATGAGTTGAAAGGGGGAGGGGTTGGTCTTGGCAATTTGATGCTAAGTGTTTCTGGGAACTTTCCCTTTCCCATACTCTAATGGGGTGCCTGTCTAGGCTAGTTTTATGTACTCCTGAGAGAATTTAATGCCTTTCTAGAAGAGGAATGCAAATAGGTCACATGGGTTAAGATGATCAGTATTGTATGGAAAACAACTTACAGAACTTTGGAACTCAGCAGTTCCTTTTGTGTCACCCAGGAGAACACAGGCTGTGCTCCAACATGTGTGTGTCTGACAACAATGTGCGGCTTGGTGCTGAGCCTTCCAAAACCACATAGACTTGGGGTAATGTGACCCAGTTTCTTGGTTTTGCAAACAAGGGGGTGTGCAACTGGGAGAAGAGAACACACTTATTTACAAGTTTCTTCCTAAGGGCAAAAAACAGAATGTTCAGCATTCGTGGGAGGGGCGGGAGTTGTGTTCTGCCTGAGGAATTCTTACTCCCTGGATGAGCAGGGTCAGGGGACAAACTTCCATTGCTCAGCCTGGCACCAGAATATGTTCTGCCCAGAGGCAGGGAAAATGTTTTCTTTAAGTCCTGTTTTCCCTGGAAGTTTGTAACAATGCCCCAGTGTCCCAATCCACAGACTTGATAGTGCAGGTTGAAGGTAATTAAACTATAGGACCTTCAAAAAAGGAAACTGGTAGAACAGATTGGGTAGTACCCACCCCCACCCCCAGGACCAAAGTCCCAAATAGCCCCTTGCCTTTTGCTAACTGCACAACAGATATGCAAGGTAGAAGCCACCCAGATGTTAAGGATGCCTTTGGAATAAGAAGGAGAAGGAATTTGCTGGGAGCAGTCTGTCCTTCAGTGACATGTAGTTGTCTGTATCATCTTCCATAAGTTAGCAGCTGCTCTTCAGGAAGTTCACAGATTGGTTTTTTTTTTAGACTATTATTAATTAATTTATTTATTTACTTATTTACTTAGAGACTAGGTCTCGCTATTGTTGCCCGTGGTACTGCAGACTCAAGCAATCCCCAGCCTCAGCTTCCCAGGTAGCTGGGATTACGGTGCGCACCACCCCGCCCAGCTATTTTTTTGCCGACTAGGTCTGGTTCTGTTGCCCCAGGTGGGACTCGAACCACGATCTCCAGTCCGAGCCGTGACTCCATAGGCTGTCACTTACAAGCACGCACCACCATGCCTGACCAAAGATTGTTAAAACAGATCCTGTATTCCTGGTTTGAGAAACTGGATGTTATTGGGTAATTTTTCCCACAAAAAGCTATATTCCCACAGAAAATAATCCCCTTGAATTACCCTCTTCTAAAGGCAGCCTATTTGTCCCAAGAGGGTGAAGTTGAGGTTGAAGGGTGAGGTTGAAGGTTGGAGGACAGCGGTGACTGATGGACGATGCTGGACTGAATTACTTGCAAAGGTTCTTCAACCCCTGAGATTTGAAGATTCTGTGCTGCTATTTCCTTTAAAGCCACCAAAAACTAGGAGGGCCTTTTCTGGACTTTGGACTTTGGGTATTAGAGCCCCAGATTTTGACCTGAGGTTGCCTTTTCTAAGGACCACTATCCCTTTTTGCCTCTATAAAGGCACTTAACAGCATAGAGTGGGCTCCCAGTTCCTGTATTATCTCTGGTGAGAGGCCTCTTGGGTTACCTCCTAAAACCTCCTTTGTTACACTATTCTGGGAAAACAGTTCTGCAACAGCAGAGACTCCCAGGGTTTCTGACCCATTGGAGTAGGTATACCCCCGGTATGTAGGTCAATAGTCACAGACACTTTCATGAAGAATTTTCTATGTTCTCTTCCCTTTTTTCTGCCCTCCCCTTCCCATCCCTCAATATATCCCAAACACCTGAAGAAGAAACTACTAGTTGCTTCTCTAAAATCTATCCCTTCCGTAGTCATGGAAACTTACTCTTGTTTGGGGATGGCAATATACCCAATTAAAAACTTTAGTTTTGTTATTGTTTATTTGTTTTGGTTAGGAGTGACCAAGCTAAATTCTAGTCAACGAAATGTCCTGCAGTATTTCTGAGAAATATCCTCAAGGCTGGGCATGGTGGCATATGCCTGTAGGTGGCAGCTTAGGAAGCCACGCTGGGGCCAGGGATCATGGTTCGAGTTCTGCCGGGGGCACGTAGTGAGACCTAGTCCCAAAAAATAGCTGGGTGTGGTGGCGTGCGTCTGTAATCCCAGCTATCTGGGAAGCTGAGACCGGGGATTGCTTGAGTCTGTGGTACCCCGGGCAACGTGAGCCTGCAGTTCCATGGGCAAAAATAGTAAGACCTAGTCTCAAAAAAAAAAAAAAAATGTCCTCAAAAGGCAGAAGCAATTATTCTTCCATTTCTTCTTTTTTGCTGTCTGGATTATGGATAAAATGACTAAAGCTTGAGCAGCCATTATGGACAATGAGACAGCATGCTAAATATGGTGAAGGAGCAACTTGGAAGAAGTTTTGTTCCCTGATGAAGATGCAGTGGTGGACAAAATAAGCACGAATCTTTCCCTTGGGTATATTCCAGTAAGGCAGACAAAAATATGAGAGGTAAGGGCCGGGCATGGTGGCGCACGCCTATAATCCCAGCTATTTGGGAGATGGAGGCTAAGGATCACTTGAGTCCGTGGGCTCGGGACTACCCTGGGTAACATAGCGAGACCTAGTCTCTGGAAAGAAAAAATGAGAAATAGTCATTACAATCTCAGGTAAGTGCAATGAAAGAAACAATAATGGTGAATCTTCTTTAGACAGGGTTATAGATGAAGGTGTCTCAGAAGAAGGCAGAGAACTGAAGGATAAGAATAAATAGCCATGCAAAGAATGGGGTGGCAGTGCTAGTGGGAGCATCCTGAGCCAAGGGAACAATATGCACAAAGAGTCTGAAGTGTGGTTAAGGAAAGAGAGTTTTGTGGGGTTGGAGGTTGAGAAGAGCAGGGAAGTGACACTTGGAAATGTTGAGATAATCAATATGGCCAGATCAGCCAGGCCAGGGAATGAGTTTGGACTTTATTCTAAGGACAATGATAAGGCATTGATAAGCTTAGAGCCAGGGAACACCAGGATCTGACATTGTATCAAGAAAGTTACTGCGACTGCTGTGTGGAATTGGACAAGGTCAACAGTGAAGGCAGGGAGACCAATGTATATCTCCATGTGAGAGGAGAGATGAGGGGGAGTGTGACCCCCCCCATTCCCAGTTAGCCAGACTTGTCCTGTTCCTTCTTCCAAACTTCCAGTCTGAGTCTGCCTCCATATGGAAGCATGAAATGAGCTCCAGGAACACAAGAGTGTGTGTCTGATCTATTCTGGGCCTGGCACATAGAGAACAGGTAGTGGCAATGGGGCTAGAGAGAAATAGGGTGATTTAGAGCATGGGTTGGAGATAAAGTGGACTTTAGGCCACTTTAGACCAAAGTATTGAACTTGAAGGGTGGAAGGAATTATGGGTTCTGGTGTAAGGGCAATGAGAATGGTGGTGCCTTGCACTGAAATGGGGTACACTGTGAGAGGTGGCAGTCAAGACTTTGATTTTTGTCATGTGAACGTTGATATTCTGGTTTAAAATGCTGAGAGAGCTTATCTAGGAGACAGTTGCATATTTGAGTCTGGAACTCAGGAGACTGGGGATAGAAATTTGAGAGATGTTGTTCAAGACCATGGGAATAGATGGAACTGAGCAGGAAGAGATGTAAAGTGTTGAGATCAGTGACACCCCAATGGTGAGAGGAGGAGAGCAGCCTACAAAGGTGACTGAGAAGCATCCACAGCATGATTTGTCTGCTGCTGTCATCCTCAACAGAATGTTTTAGGGTTTGAGAAGGGTGATAAATAGGTATTCTTTTCTTCCACCTGAAATCAGAATCACTCAAGAGAGACATGCACACTAGTCAGACAGGAGATAAGAATATTGGTTTTATTAATCATTCAGCTGTTTGGAGAAAGAGTAGCATAGCTGCTCAATAGACCTGCTAATATACCCCACTCTCCAATTAGTCAAACTTACCCGGCCTATCCCCACCACAGATGGATGAGAACAGGCCTCCCCTATTGAGCCTGAGCCATGAGAGCTGTTGCAGGAATGTCAGAGCAGTCTGCAAAGAGTGGGCAGAGAGAATGGGGTGATGCTGTGTGCCCTGCTCCTTCTTCCACATTCCCTGGCCTGTCTCCTTTGAGAGAGGCCTGCCTCCTCTGTATGGAAACATGAGCACAGAGCCCATATCTGATCTGCTCTGGGCCTGGCTGAATGAATGAATGAATGAATGAATGAATGCAGATGAGAAGATTGTCATTTAATCAACCCGTGAAGGTCATCTAGGCATCACCTGGGGTGCTAAAGATGCCCAATATAATCGCAGACCAATTTTATCAATATTTCAGGGGAGGGGGATGAGGTTCAGGCATCCGTAGCTCTTTAAAAACTCTCCAGGTGGTTATGATGTGCAGCCAAGTCTAAGACCTCGCACTTTGGTCCAAGCCCTCATTTTACAGATGAGGCCACCAAGGACCAGAGAAAGAGGGCCATCTGTAACACTAGGCGCTGGTCCTGACCCTGCTGCTGACTGAATGAGTGGCTGAGACTCATGTATCTCTCTCTGAGTTTCAGGGGCCTCCTCTGTCCCTTGAGGAGGTTGGGACAGTTGGTGGTCAGTGCCCCATCCAGCCCAAACAGTATATTACTCTCGTCTATGACCCAGGTGTGACTTCAGTCATTGTGTCATCACTTGTGGCTCAAGATGCCCTTGCTAGGGCTTAAGTTCATTTTGCACTTGAAATAATGGGGCTCTGAATTCGTGGATAGCAAAGAAATGAGGTCTGGGGACTGTTCAGAACCAATAGAACCAGTCTCTGAGGGAGTTTGTCCTTCTTCTTAGGTGCTGCAGTGGGAAGTTTGCCAGTGGAGCAGCTTTGAAATAACAGAGGCATCCAGCTGAGGAAGTATTGATGAGCTGGGGCTGCCCTTTTTGCTCACACTCCTAATTCTCGTCTTGCTCTGCCTACCCACTCCGAGTCATCCTTTCCATTCCTTCCCTGCCCTCTCCATCTATCTGTACTAATCACAAATCTTTCAAAGTCAGTCTGGTCCCTCTGCCTACCCAAGCCTCCTCATGTAATCCACCCACCTCTCTTGATCTCGAAATTTCCTTGGAAGCTTGATAAGAACTAGATATGACAATGACTAGATCCTGGAGGCTGGAAAGGAAATCCAGGCATGGAAGAAAGAAGTAATGTGTACAAAACTCACAGCTAGATGACTTTTCCTGGCCCAGGCATGTGCTGAACTCCTGACTTAGAAAGGAGCCTGGGTAACCATTTTGTTTTGTAAATTGGAACACAGGTCTGGAAGCACCTATGACTTGCCCAAGATCATACAGCTGCTATCGAAAAACTAACGCTACAGTCCAAGACTCCTGACACCCTCGCTGGAACACCTCAATGGGTTTGCTCTTGCTCAAAGTGACTTTTAGGGACTAGTTTAGTTTTCTAAGGTGGTGGGGTTTGTGGTAAGGACCCTGAAGAGGAAAAGTCCCAAGAAATAGAAGACAAAAAGGTAGAGATTACCAATAGTGAGGGGTTGCTTATGGCTCATCCTATCTCTTTCTTTGATACCTGCCTAGTGGACTCTCCCTCATCCCTGGCAGGGCCTAACTGTGGGTGGCTCTGGGCCTTCTGCTTGGCATCCTTGCTTCCCTATCCATAGGTGCGTGTCCACTGGTAGCGTTTCAGCTCCGGTGACAAGAAAACATACCCATATTTGCTGCCTCAGCCCTGGACCAAGTTCTGGTTCTGGGAGATTTCCATATGCTTGTTTAGGCAGAAATTAAAATTGGAGTTCATCTTCCCTCTGTTTCCTTCGGTGCTTCCATACTTTTCCTAATTCCCCCAGACAGAAAACATTCGTATCATCGGAGACCAGGGAAGGGGTGGTCTGGCAAGGTGGTGTGTAATGGGTCTTGTGTGTCAGTTTGGGAAGATGGAAAAGTGCTGGAGATGGATGGCAGAGATGGTCACATGACATGAATAGCTCCAAACTGTACACTTCAAACCGGTTGCAACGGTAACTTTTGTTATATGTATTTTAGCACGATTAAAAAAAATGACAAGGCCGGGCACGGTGGCTCGTGCTTGTAAGCTTCAGCCTATGAAGCGGCAGGGGCTAGGGATCGCGGTTCGAGTCCCGCCTGGGGCCCGTAGCGAGACCTAGTTCCAAAAAAAATAGCTGGGCGTGGTGGTGCGCGCCTGTAATCCCAGCTACCTGGGAAGCTGAGGCTGGGGATTGCTTGAGTCTGTGGTACCCCGGGCAACAAGAGCCTGCGGTTCCACGGGCAAAAATAGCAAGACCTAGTCTCAAAAAAAAAA
>PVHY01026970.1:0-16730 GCA_004024945.1 Uropsilus gracilis
TATTCATGTTTTAGACAGAAGTAACAAATTTGAAATGGAAGAGAGCTTCTTAAGTCTGATAAAAGGGATCTGAAAGTTGTTTATAGCTAATACACTCAATGATGAAACATTGTAAGCTTCCCCTCTCAGAGCAGGAGTAAGATGAGTATGCTTGCTTTCCCATCACTTCTGTTCATCTTTGAATTGGAGTACCTGAGTCAAATAGTCAGTCAAGAAATAACAGGAAATAAAGAAAAAAGATTGGAGGAGAAGAAATTAAGCTTTAGACAATATAATTATGCATATAGAAAGATATATTCTGGCCATTTTTGTCTGACTCCGTCCAGAGCCAGGCCATCTATACCCCTGGAGGCTCTGCCTTCCCCTTGCAGACTCTACTGGCATGGGAGCAAAAGGTTGGTGGGCTCCCTATCACATTTCTGAATGGGTGGGGAGTGACTTTCAGGGGACCTGGACTTTCTTAAGTGACAGGCTGGAACCGAGGGACTAGAGAGCCCCACATTTCCGCCTGGCTCCCTCCAGGGCCAGGCCTCCTATACCCTTGGAGGCTCTACCGTCCCCTTGCAGACCCCACCAGAATGGGAAGGGGGCTGCCAGGAGGGGGTGTGGGCCAATGGGGGTGGAGGGGTGGGAGAGGATGGGGATGGGATAGGGGAAGGGAGGTCACTATTACCCTCTCTGGACTGCTTCAAATTCAGTCAATCGAAACAATATAATCATTAATTCAGTGTCAGATACACATGAAGATGGAGGTGAGAAGAAAGAACTAAGGCCCAGGACAAACATGTCAGATCCAGGGGACATGGCTGTGAGACCAACTGTAGTGACAAACTGTCTTAGAAATACACCCATGAGATTTCCACAGATGGGAATGGAATATCCAGTTCAGAGATGCCATCAGTGTGAGCTAGACATCCTTCCATTTCATGGGGAGAGGAATGCCACAGAGACAGGGCAGTGACTCCACAATGAGCCTGACCAACAATCTGCCAGTGCCTATCCTGATCAAGAACTTTATATGTGAACATCAGCTGGGAGAAACACTCCCGATACCAAAGACTAAACTATGAAGCAAAGAAGCAGCAAAATGTGACACAACTGGGTCAGAGAAGATGACCAGTAAAAAGGAGGAGGCGCTGAAAGGATACAATCGTGCATGAACTGGCTATCCAAAACAAAGATAGACCTGGAAAACTAAGTACAGGCCACTGTGTCCCAGGAAAACATATCTACACCTGGCAAAAAGATATTGTTCCAGGAAAGAAAAGGTAAAATCCAGAAGACTAAAAAGTGAATAATAACTATCAGTGAAAGAAATGATGAAGTAACCAGAGGTGGGGACAGGGGGCAGGGAAGGGTGGAAGAACAACCAAAGGGGAAAAAAAAAAAAAGAATTTTCTATTAAAAAAAAAAGGTATCTTCTATAATATCAGAAAGTAGAAAAATGAGGAAAAGTTGATAGAAGAGGTTTATATAGAAAACTGAGACAGAAATTAAAGGTGATAGAAATAATTGGAGTGTTATTTTGAGACTATTCTACATTCCACAGAGAATATACTGTTGCACATAATCTTATAATTAGCCAGGGAATCAGAGTCCATAAAGTATGCATTGCGTGGTCACTTTTTATGTAGTTACTTATTCAGAGGTATCATTTTAGCTTTTTATGAGTCTTCTTTATAGTCAACTGATTTGGGTTTTTCTCTTACTAGACTGTGACTGTAGATAAGCTACAGGGAAGTTCTGTCAATATATCTACTGAAGATGGTTTGCTGAAAGCCAAGTATCTCTATACAGAATCATCATTTCTGTCTTCTGCTGCTGGGGATATTTCATTAGGAAGTGTTCATGGTAAGATGACAAGGGGTTAACACATGCAGAGTTTCCACATCACATCTATCTTAAGGGTGATACTATTTATTTGTAGTTGAAGAAGTTATGTTATAAGAGGAAAGCTAAGGACTAATTACATAAATGAACATGCTTGTGAAATCTAATTATAGAAGCTCAGTGATACAAATTTTGTTTCCAGTGCTTAAGTGTGTGTGTGTAGTGGTGTCAGGTATTCCCAGCATCCTGCCATTTTCAGTTTTCTTTGAGTAGGTGTCTTCTTGCAACTTCTAAAACATGTCTCTGTGAACAAGTAACATTATTTTGTTAAGTTTCGTATATTTGAAATAAAAGAAGAGAGCATAATGATGAAGTAGCATGGCAAAGAACATGTTGTCACTCAGCATACTTCTTAAATTTCCTAGGTAATGGTTTATGTTCGGGTATGTTTTTTTAATATACAGATAGAATTAAGAGTCATTTATGCTGTAAGTGCAACTTCTACTAAATCCCTTTTTGTACCATTTCCTAGGAATTATAGATTTAAATTTTTTCCATATATAGGACATACATTTCTACAGTGAAGCTGAACTTTTGCAAAATCTCCATTTTTTATTAATAAACATGAATTTTGGGGTGTTATTTAAAAGCTTGCTTAAGTGGTAACCTGGCTATGTAGTAGATTGATAGGTAGCCTTATATTTGAAAAAAAAAAAAAAACTTCAAGAATTAGTACTTACATATTTGAAATAATTCTTGAGCTTTAATTTATTGATTATGCTTCATCATCCATGCTTACAAGGTTAAGGTATTGAGCCTCAAATAGTTTGAGTACAAGTGGAGTTGTATCTAGATAAAATAAATAGTTTTTCACTTGTTCATTTATATTTTTACTCATTTTTGCCTTGACTAGTTCTGGTAATTTGTAACTATTCATATTTTAACAAATTTTATACAAGCATTGCATTTCTAACTATTAATTATAATTAAATGCACTATAAGTTATTAGATTGCTTTTATTCAAAAAACAATTTCTTATCAAGTTGGGTGTTGATTAAAATCCACAGTGAAAATAGTTATGTTCTCTGCAGGGTTCTATATCATGTTTACTCAAAGTCCATTACTACTTAATGTGTGAGGTTTTTTTTTTTGTTGTTGTGTGTGTGTGTTTTGTTTTGTTTTTTTTTTTTGCTTTCCTTTGAAATTAGAATAGAATTAAATTGTGTGGTTTGTCATCAGTAACTTACTTAATAGTAAAGCAATGTACTTTTTTGAGAGGATCCCTGAAATACTCTTAAGAGGTCCCTTGGTATGTAAAGCCCCTAAAATGGAAACAAATTGTTAGGGATTCAGGCTTTGCCCTCTTTATAATCTTTCATTTTTAATATAAAGTCACATACCTTTCCTTGGCTGATTTTAAACTTAAGTCAGACCTAGATCTTCCTATGAACAATTGTCTCAGATTGAATTTTTTAAAATGAGTTTCAGACTCAAATGGAAATAAAGATAGCCCAACTTCCCCTAAAGAAATTTCCTGTGCATGGTGATGTAGTTTCAACAACTCTGAAAAGGGAGCTCTGGAGCTGAGATGGTCCTCAGAGTTGTCTCAAGTTATGGTAAAGACAGTTTGCCCTTATACATTCAATCATTGACTGCAAGCCCCCCCCCCCCCCCAAAGGAGTGTGCTCTTGGGCCAAGATGGCTCTTTTCAGCTGAGGCAATTCCCTAAAGAGGCTAACAATTGAGGATTGTCTGTCAGCTGTTCTCCCAACAGCTGGGAATATGAGCTTTTCAGTTATAAAGGATGTCTGAATGATGAATCACAAAATCTACTAGTTATTACTAATTCATTCAACACGTTTGTTGACCTACTGTGTGCCAGATTTTCAGGCACCAGGGGTATAAAGTAGGGCAGGAGATCATCACACCTGTCCTTAAAGAACTTGCAGTCTAATGGAAGGATTGAATGTCATCTTCCTTATTTATAACACTAATACAGCAGTGAGAAGTAGCAGTAGGGAAAGTTTGATCCAGTTGCCACATCAGAACAGCTTCCATGTTGTTCAGCCTTGCTTTCCCATTTAGTGTTTTGTTTTGTTTTGTTTGAGACTAGGTCTCGCTATTTTTGCCCATGGAACCGCAGGCTCACGTTGCCCGGGATACCAGAAACTCAAGCAATCCCCAGCCTAAGCTTCCCAGGTAGCTGGGATTATTGGCGCGCACCACCACACCCAGCTATTTTTTTTGGAACTAGGTCTCACAGTGTTGTCCCGAGCGGGACTCAAACCGCGATCCCTAATCCCAACCACTTCATAGGCTGAAGCTTGCAGGCACGAGCCACCGTGCCCAGCTTCCCATCTAGTTCTTAACCCTTACTCTGCTTTGTTTTTTCAGTGATAGCAAGTATATAAAAGAGATCAATTTCTTAGTCACACCTTTGTACCTATCTGCTTTTTAAATCACCCTTTAAACAAACCTAATTTTTTTTGCCTCCCCCTCCCATGTTATCCCTATTTCTTCCTGGGTCTTTAAGGACTATGTGAACATACTACTGATTTTGGAATTTGGGAGGAGATTGGGTACAGAAGAGCAGTCAGTGTTCTAGTCCTACATCTTAGTAGATAAGAATCATGGCTGTTGAAAGGAAATCCTTATTTCTAGATTTTGGTTTTAGTAGGGAGAGATAATATTTCAAGGATCATCCCAGCTGGAATGACTATATATGCCACATTCTAAATGGTAATGGTGATATAACACAAACAAACTGACTTCAGACTCTTAACACTTGCTTTTATGGAAATTAGTTGTTACTTCTAAATATGTGCCTTACAGAAAACAAACAGGGAGAATACATTTCCTGAAATCTAACTATTCAGGCTTGACTTTTTTTTTAAAGCAAGATTTTTTTTCAGGTACATTTTAAATTATTCAACATACATATGCACTGTAAAATGCCATTTAGTAAATATAATGCAGTAGTTGGTTAGATTTACCAGGTATATAAATTTGGAGCCCTTGGGAAAGTGGGTGATTGGGTCGTGTTTGAGGGCATCTTGAAAGTAAGTATGTAATGAGTACATATGTGGACCAATCTCTCACTTAAGAGACATTTGGCTATTCACAAATGCAGCGAAGGAAACTTAAGAATATCTAATTGATTGTTTTCAACTACGGGTTAATAAGTGAAAGGAAGGATTTGATTCAAGTTTCTTGACTTTTGAAGTGATACTTTAAACATAGTTCAAGAAAAATTTGTGTACGTAGGTATAAGTTTATTCATTGCAATCAATCACAGATTCCATCATTACTTTGGCTCGTTTCTCAACACAAAGAATAACATAGCACAGATTAATTGCTTCAGTTATATTCTATTTTGTAAGCCTCAATTTCAGGATCATTCACTATGCCTTGAGGCATCTGACAAAAATGTGGATGTTCCATGCAGTCTTCTTTTCAACTGTGTTCCAGCCGGGCACGGTGGCTTGTGCCTGTAAACTTCTGCCTATGAAGCAGCGGGGGCTAGGGATCGCGGTTCGAGTCCTGTCTGGGGCCCGTAGCCAGACCTAGTTCCAAAATAACAGCTGGGCGTGGTGGTGCACGCCTTTAATCCCAGCTGCCTGGGGATTGCTTGAGTCTGTGGTACCCCGGGCAATGAGAGCCTGCGGTTCCATGGGCAAAAATAGCGAGACCTAGTCTCAAAAAAAAACCAAAAACAAATCAACTGTGTTCCATAAAAACAGTCAGGGTTCTTTCTCTAAGAGTGATACTGCAATCTCCACCTTAAGTTGTGACTTCTAAGACTTCCTGAAAGGAAAGAAAAACACGAAGTTGGCTTCTTACCTGTATTTTCTATTTGCTTAGATAACCTGATGACATAGTGCTAAATACTTAGAGGATGCCCCATAATGAGGAAAAGAATATTGAAAAGTATAATATACCTCTGCTGGCTTTGCAAGTTGACTCCTAAATATAAAAGAAGGAAAAAAACTATCCTAAATGTTTATCTATTTGTTTCCAAATAACCTTTTAAATTATAGCTAACTGTATTTTCTAGGTAAGAAAATAAATAAGTTAATTGACTAGAACTTAATTATTTGTATAATCACTTCTATTGCAAATCACATCTATTAAATATGTATGCTTTCTAATACAAAAACTATTATATTTAATACAATCTTTTATTTAAAATTCTATATTTTCTGAATTTATAAATTCACAAGGAAGATTTTATAATGTGATAGTTTATTATCTTCATTTTTCTCTAAATCAAAAAGTAGATACTGTGTAAAGTACATTTTATTATAATCTGGTTTTGAATATGATTTTTAAAGAATTCTGTATATATATAATATGTCTATTAGTAGTCTAAATATGTTTTTAATATATAAATGTAATCTCTTAGCTGTGAGATAGAAAGAAAAGTTTCTTGAAAATGGTTTACTGGGCTTTTTATAACATTTTTACAAGCAAGCAGCCAGATGGCTACTTGCATGCCTGGGGACCTGGTCCATCAGAGCCTCTTTTCCAGTGGGGAGCAAAGGTGGTAGGTACCCTGGGTAGGCCCCCTGCACTGGAGAGTCTGGGAGGGGATCCAGGTGGGGTCTTAGCCCTGCCCAGCAGCAGATGGTTGTGTGGAGCAGCCATCTGCCAGCCTGAAGGGCCAAGGCATGGTTTGACCAAACCCCCACCCTAAGGGGGCTTGGGACTGTGCCTGCCTGGCCGTCTGGGCCCCACCCCTATGCATGGAGGTACCTGCGTGTGCAGGGCGGTGGTGGGGGGGGAGAAGTGTAAGATGTCCATTTCAACCTCATTCCAGCTAATCTTCAGGAGGAAGAAGAGCACAAAGAATACATACACCATCATAGAATAGGTGAGGGACCAGGTAAACGTCAGCTCACACATCTGAGCAGGACATAAGAGATGGAATATCGAGAGTTTCAGTGCATGCAGAACTGGAAGAACAGCTATGGAGACCAGATGTCAAGAATCCACACCTATGCGCTCACTGGGTCTGAAACTCCATGTAAGAGAGGAAGGTACCCCTTCCCACTCCACAGGAGAGGAAGGCCACAGAGTTGGGCATCAACCCCACAGCAAAGCTGCAAACTGAAGGAGTGGAGATGATCTGCAGTGGCCATTCACAGATACCTGTACCCACAGAGAAACTTCTTTACTGACAATGGTTAGGGGTGAGGCCCCCTATACCAGATGCCGGAACTTTAAGGCGAAGCAACAAAACATCACAGCAATGAGAAAACATGGACAGACCACAAATAAATACAGACTGGCTGCTCAATGCAAGGTTAGCACTGAAAACCTACCAGCATGGTTTGCGAACACAGTCCCTTATCCAGTGAAAGGACGCTGCCATAAGGAAAGAGACTAATGGATTTAACACAGATTAATGAACAGCAAAAGAGAGGGGTCTGAGTGAACAGAGGGGGTGATGGAGGGGGAACTATCCCAATAATCATTTACTGAGGTTAAAATTTAAAGAAAAAAAAAATTTTTACAGATTGATTAGATTAAATATTCAATGCGTACTTTTAGTGCTTTATATTTAACTTATGCTATTATTTGGAATAAGTAATTGATGAATAAAATTGTTTCAATTCCCTGTGTAACTTTGGGTCTACAGTTTTTTTGAAGAACATGCTTGATAAATAAATTGCTGAGTACTACTTCTCTCATTTTCTTGTGCCTCAAAAGTTCTTATACCCCAAAGATTAGCAACATTTGTATGTTTAAACTAGTCCTGAAACAACTACTTTGGGTTTTAGAAACTTGCAGAACTAAAAATTATACAAATATGTTGATAGCAATCAAAATTTCATAAAGAAATGAGCCAGTCTACTTTCAGAAAGACTTGTAGTCATGGTGAATTTCAATTCATTTGATGAATTTCAAGTCTGTCTTGTGAAATTATTATTTCACAAGAAATAATATACACTTTTAAAAGAAGTTTTTAGAGCATATAGAACTTTTCCTAAAGTTCATGACAATGCTGTGTTCAATTTCTAGTATTCTTAAGTTCACTTATCAGTTTACCCATTTGACAGATGATAATAATGTTAATATCGAATCTGTAACTTAAGTTTTTATGTGAAATGCTAGAAAGGAATTTTAACTTTCTTTATGGTGTAGACAGCATAGATGTTTCTTTTTCTGTCAGGATGTAGATTTTGGATATAAAATGTTGCTATTTTATATATTGTTTAGACTTGTCTTAGTTAATTTGGTTCCTTCGGAAAGATGATGCTGTCATCTTTAGTGTGTGGCTTACAAGCTTCCACAAAAGGAAAAGCAATATTAAAGGAACATGAAAAATTTCAGAAACCAAGCCTTGAAGTGTATACATGACTTCCTCCATATACCTGTAATCAGCATATTTTGAAATGACTAACTGCAAGAGATTTTACAGAGTTTTACAGATTTTAGCAGTATTCTAAGAGGGAGAAAACCCACAAATATAGGAGGGCACTGGCAATATTTGACCTATTTTTGACATATCCTGTCTTACTGCTCTTTCTTAAAATTTTGTTAGTTCCTCTGCTTTTCATTGCCTTGATTCTTCTCTGAATTTTTCCACTGTGTGTGTTGCTGTTATGTTTTTGCAGCAGAGTAATTTTCTCAACTTCCAGCCAATAGTGTGGGGATCCAGTGGTCTCTTTTCAATTTGTACTGTCATTGTCTCTTTTGGTCCAAGTTGGCAGTGTGTTTGCTGATGTAATTCTCTTTTATTAGCCCCCTATGAATCATATTGGTGTTTATTTCATTAGACACAATACACAAGCGAAAGTCTCTTCAAAATGTGGACTCTGAAGAGCTATTGAGGTTCAATTCCCACAAGCTTTCTTAAGGACTTTTTGAGTTGGAAAAAACTCTTAATTTCAGCATCTTTTATCAGTTTTAAAGGCTGAGAACTTTCAAAAACATCCATGTCCAGGTTCCACAGTTCTTTCTCTTGTTTTTCAAGTTCTTTCTCTTGTTTTTCTTTTAACAGTTCTTTCTCTTGTTTTTCTTTTTCTGTATTTTTTTAAACAGCAAGAAAAAAATCAGCAGAACCTACAACACTTTAAATTTGCTTGAAAATATTCTTACATCATTCAGTTCTTAAGGTACTTTTCCTGCTTTCCCATATTACTGAAGGTGATAATGTTGCCACTGTATAACAAAGATCCTTCACTTTACAACTTCCAAAAACATTTCCTCACTTCCTTTTGAATTCACTTCATGGGAAGAATGTACTCACAGTAAAGCTTTCTTTCTATTAACAGTCTGTTCAAGGAAATGTAGGCTTTCTCTAACATTCTTTTTCTTTTTTTCTTTTTTTTTTGAGACTAGGTCTCGCTATTTTTGCAGGTGGAACTGCAGGCACATGTTGCTCGGGGTATCACAGACTCAAGACTTCCCAGGTAGCTGGGATTACAGGTGCACGCCACCACGCCCAGCTATTTTTTTGGAACTAGATCTCGCTACGTGCCCCTGGCGGGACTCAAACCACTATCCCTGGCCTCAGCCGCGGCTTCCTAGGCTATCTCTAACATTCTTGTCAAAATCCTTCTAACCTCTGCCCATTACCAAGTTCCAAAGCTACTATGCATTTTTTGACATTTGTTATGGCAACCCCCAACTTTCAGTTTTAGAAAACTGTGCTAGTTACCTCTTCCTATATAACAAATTGTCTTCCAAAGCTGAGTGTGGTGTGTATACCTGTATCTCAGCACTGGGAGGCTGAGACCAGGGATCGCTTGAGTCTGCGGGTTTAAGACTACTCCGGGCAACATAGACCTAGTCTCAAAAAAAAGTCAGGCATGGTGGTGCGTGCCTGTAATCCCAGCTACCAGAGAGGCTGAGGCTAGGGATCATGTGAGTCTGCAGGTTCGGGACTACTCCAGGCAACATAGTAAAACCTAGACTCTCTTAAAAAAAAATAAAACAAAAACAAATTATCTCTCCCAAATTCACTGAAAATAATCAACATTTATTGTCTTACAATTCGGCTAAGTCAGGAGTTGGTGTGCATGACTATGTCCTCTGCCTTAAGATTTCTCATGTTATTATGCTTTCCTTCAGGGCTGTATGCACATTTGAAGTTGCAACCAGGGAAGACTGATGCACTATTGTGATTGTTGACAGTATCAGTTCAGATCCTGTTCCCTGGAGGTTGCTAGTTTCTTGCTAGTAAACTTTCTTAGGCTATTTAACAAGGCTCGGTTCAGAACTAAGGAACCAAAGGAAGCAAGGCTGAAGCCAGTATCTATTTCATAACCTAATCTTAGAAGTTATATTTCATCACTTTTGCCATGTTCCCTTTGTTAAAACCAAATCATTAGGTATAATCTGCACATAAAGGGTAGAGGTTATACAAGGAAATGAATACCTAGAGAAAGCAGTCTTTTGACGCCATCTTAGAAACTGGTCTGATTGCTACTGGCATATGACAGTGGATCTACATTTATTGGGTTTGAAAATTGGAAGAGAGTATAACAGAACACACCAATGAAGTAATGTTTACAAAGTACCTTCAACAGGATCTTTGCAACCCTGTAATGCACTGAGACTTGAAAATGATTTTATGAGCCTAACTTCTGTACACAAGCCAAGTGTTATTTCTGCACACAAGTTTCCCCTTGTTCATATACTCACATGAAGTATGATGGAATAGTAGGATTTTTAAAGAGATTTTTTAAATCAACACACATATGATTACTGAATAAATGAATCATGTGCTTTTTTTTACTTTTCCCCCCAGATATTAATATATATCAATATTTATAAGATATATGAGATAAAATAAATGGGTTAAATTATGCTGGATTAGTTCTGAGGTAAAAGTTATTTCTTTAATCTTTAGTCTAATTTTTAGTTATAATTATTGTAGGAGAAGTAGTACTGTTTACACTTCCAGTGCTGTAAATATGGGCAGTATGGTTCCAGTAATGCTAGCATACATCTGAAAGAAAATCTAATTTTTGGCATCGGAGAAAGGAGCCTGGAAAGAAAAATTGAAATGCTTGTACTGGAAAGTATATTTTCATTAGATGATGGAAACCTTTGAAACTTTTTTCTTTGTTGATCATACTTCAATGAATTCATAATTCTTGACCCAAACTGCTTTAACTTTTGGCACAGAAACCACTTTAACAAATTAACATGGCATACTGGTCTGGAAAATAATAGTAATTACTTTTTCTCATAGATTATTTTAGGTTGCTTGTTTCAAAACTTCACTTTGTGTGGTCTGATAATTGCATTGATGTTTAAGTTGAAAATGCCTAGTGAATTCATTTAAGTCATTTATGGGTTTTAGAAGTATTATTTTTCTTTCAGTTTTGGGAAAGTTTGGTGACTGTTTTGTAGTTATGCTATCAGAGCTTAAGGTAAAATGGAGGGAGAGAGTTTACGTAGATAACTAAAGCTAGTTTGTTGTAGCTAAAACCATACTTTCAATGAAACTGCAGATAAATGATCTTGATCTATACTAGAAAAGTATAGTAATAGCAAAGATAGAAATGAACTGTAGCTTACATTTTTTAAAGATAGTTTCAAACTGTTTAAATCTCTGACTAGGTTTGTGATACTGTGGAAAATTATAGAACATTATTAATTAACATTGTGACAATCCAGCAGTGTTTTAGGATACCATATAATTCCTTTCTAGATTATCACTATTATCTTTCTTTTTTTGTCTTACAGGAAATATAACATTAAAAAGCAAGATGGGTAACATCACAGTAGGTATGTTAATGTACTAGTTGGCAATTTTGCATACTTTTAAAAATAGTTATATTTGTGATATTTTATTGGTGTAAATGGTGTCTACTTTCTTGATTGATTGGTTTGTGTTTGCCTTAAAACAAAGTATTTGTTGGAGAAAGTTGATAGCAGTTCCAATAAAGTCATGACAAAGTCTATTAAGTAATTTCAAATTTGAGGAATTGAAATTAGTAGACTCAAGGTTTTTAAAAAGAAGCAGGCAGTGATTTGTAGAACCTGAGAGGGAAATTTGTTTGAATAACAGAAATTTCAAAATATTGAAGTAGGTTTTGAGAAAAGTTTATGTAATGAATTTTAAGAAACTTAAAATGGTGTATTATACTATCTAATTTAAGCAAAAGAGATTTTCTTCTCCAGCTTCCCTTATAAAGAATTAAAGACCATGAAGTTTCCAATTTAGATAATATAATTAATTCCCTTAATAATTTCATCATTTATTTGTATATTATGTATACTCTCAAACCTTTGATTTTCCTTTAATTCACATTTTTATTTTTTTAAGCATCCTTGTTTTCTTTTTTCCCCACACTATAGAAGTGAGAAATAAGTAAAACTGTCATTATTTGCAGATGATATAATAATATGAATAGAGAATCCCAAAGTTTCTGTAGAAAGACTAATAGAAACAACTAATTCAGCAAAGTAATTCATGTTTTTTTTTATTTTTTAAAATGCCATTCTTCTGGAATATCAGGCCATTTTCCATTTAAAACAAGTCAACAAGAAAAAAGCAAAGCTTGATATTAGATAATGGTGGGATGAGAGTATGTTGCTCACGTAATTTTATTTTCTCTGCCCTTTGTTGCCTCATTTGGAATTCACTGCCAAAAGTTGTATACTGGTAATGATATCTTCTTGTGTGTCTCTTAGAAGCCGAGATCCTATCTACTCCTTCCCTAATATAGACTACCTCCTAGTCAGGACATTAATTTAGAAGATTTTACTTGAAGTGACCTTAAAATTCTGCCTTTGCAGATCCTTCTTGTGCTATATATAAAAAATTTATTCCTTGTTTTTGCAAGTAGTATCGTTTTGAAAGTATAAGAATTAAGTTGAAGAAATCAAGAAATATTTTTATATTGCTATATCTTAATATCTACCTGTTGAAATTTGAGGTAAAATTACAAAATTTCAGAATATTTAGAACATGATTAATTTTGACAGAATTCTCTCTTTATCTGAAGGAAAATAGTAAAGTTTGGAATTTTGGCCTTTCAAGCTTAGTGGTTATTTTCTGCTATTAGCAAAATATATATTACAAATATCCATTTCTTTGGTTGTATGTAGTTATTAGCTGGTTGTTGACATCAAGTTGTCCCTTTGTATGTGTAGTTCTCCAGGAAAATTCAGTGGTCTCTGTCAGACCGACAAGATCTTTGTCCAGATTTATAATGGTGGAGAAGTTTTGAGAGTTTAGTTTTCCCAACCACTGTCTAGAATGGCAGTTTCTGTTCATTTCCTAATCAACCACCAGAGCATATTTCCCTTAAGATTTCTCCCAGAAGCTATAAAATTTCTCCATTACGTGAATCTCTGCAAAATGAAGTTCTGTGGGTGAAACCATATTACTGTTTTTCAGTACAATCATTTGTATTACAGTAACAAAAAAAAGTATTTGTTTTGCTGCATAGCTTTTTAAATATCATCTTTGCTTTCTCTTTTGAAAATACATCTTGAGTTTTCTTTCTTTCTTTTTGACCGTTTCCAAGAGATTGGTCGTTAAGAATGATAACAAGAATGATATCATAAGATATGATATCAAGAATGATAACATAAGTATGAAATTATTTAGTGACTTAGGATATAATTATATAACTAACTTAGTTACATTTTTCTTCCCCTAATTTAATGGTATCTGTTCAATTCCAGAAACTTTAGGAGAAAGAAGTTAGCCGTAAACAACTTCACTCACTCTTCAAGTGATTCTTCCCCCACCCCCCCACTTTTCTCCCTCTGAGAAATACAACACATTATCAGGACTAGTTTTTCATCATTAGCAACACTTCTCAGCACTAACAAATTTACTGAAAGGGGAAATTGTAAGACATTTTGATTTTTATTAACTTTACTATTACTGTTTGTGACTGCGCACGAGATCTAATACTTTGGTAAATATTGAAAGTTGAAAATGGAATATATCAATAATGTTTAATGTTCTTGACTGTCAAAGATCTATTATGTTCTGTCCTTTCCATTCATCAGGTTTTATGGTAACGTGTTTAGAAATAAGTTATGCAGACTGCAGTTGATCTATGGATTGTTATCTAGAGTGGATTCTAAATTTCCATTTCTATTTTTTACTTTAAAACAACATTTAAGAGGAAAATATAAAATCTTACAAGATTCTTAGCTATTTATCCTAATGCTGAAGTAGAACTATGTATTTTAAGTGTATGATACCAGTTGCTTAAATAAGAATGCTTAGGCTCACAATTTTTCCTTCCTTCTAGATTCATCCTGTGGGTCTCTAAAAGCCTCAACTCATCAGGGTGCCATAGATGTTTATATCAGTGAACTGGGGAAAGTGGAATTGAAATCCCATGAAGGTTAGTGAAATGGAATGTTTTGTTTTGACATATGGTATGAGATTTTATTTAACAGTTAGGAAACAACATATGGTCAAGTTTTACTGACATAATTTCAAGAAAATCCCCTCTGATAGATTACTTAGAGACTGGAATACTGGCTCTCTAGACTAGTGCTTTTTAAAACTGTTTGAATAGATAAGCGCAAAAAATGTGTTCCCCTTTGTAGTGCTAATAGAAATGTTGTGATATATTGACTGTTATTGTAGAATTTTTTAATGTTAGTGTTTGGGTTTTTCAATTTAACTTTATGTCTGAAACAGAATATTCCTTGGAGACAAAATACTCCCATACAGTCTTTGAAAGCTTTCCTACAAGTCTATAAGAGAACCTCTCTATTACTGTATAGTAATAGTTTTCAGAGTGTGACTGAAATGAAGGGATCACCAAGAAGTTCCCATAAAGTGATTGTTGATTTGATCAATAAGATGTGTGATGCCTCTGTTTCTATAATTCAGCTTCTAATACAAATAACTTATTTCAGGATTCTAAATCGTTCATTAAAAATTTTATGTATTTTTAACTATATGAAGACTATGACTCTGTGTGTGTATGTGTGTGTGTGTGTGTATATGTGTGCATGTGCTCGCACGCCATATGTACATGGTGGCAAATGGCATGAGATTGGAGTAGTTGGCTGTAGGGACTGAAGTGATCTTAATGCACAAAATTAAGAACTGTAGCTCTGTACAGAAAAATAGAAAATAAATTTATAAACTCTTGCATATTGCCAAGACAGGGCTTATGAGTAACAAGGAAAATATTTACTTACAGAGACCAGTCATCCCTGCTGTTACTAATTTCTTTGCTGTGGTGGTTTAATTTTTTTGGTCTGTCTTATCAGAGAATCGAAATACAACACAAGAAACAGGTCTGAATTGAAATTACTGCTGACACATATATGTGATTTAATTTCTCTGGGTCATTTTTTCCCCTCTAAGTAGGATAATACTTGTCACTAAATTTCTGAGAACTTCAAGTATACTATTCAGAGTATTTTGTAAATGGCATAGAAATGACATATAAATCTAGTAATTTTAATCTCTTACTATGAAGACCAGGGAGAAAAATTGTAAGCCATTGCTTTATTTAATGTAACCAGTAATAAACATTTTTAAATGATCAACTCTTACATGAAAACTATTTATTTTGTACAATGATTTTTGCTTGTTAATCTTCATTATTAATCTTCATTCACTTAAAATATTTTTGAGTATTATCTAGACTGTTATTTTAGTAATCTATTGAAATAGCATGTGGTATTACAAAATTTGATTAAGACTGCAACTTTGTGTTTCCCATTGCTGGTATACCATGTTGCTTTTAAAGATGACTAGAAAAAAAAATCTTGTCTTTGGACATCTTAATTCTAACTCATTTGGAAACAGTCTCTTTTAGAATAATGGAAAATTATTCAGAATTCTATTACAAAATGGTTTGTTTATAGACATGTGGACTTCATTCCAACTTTGCCACTATTGCTGTGGATTCAGAACCAGCTACTTGAGTCTATTCAGCTGTCTCCATTTTGCCATTTGAGCATGTTACTGTACTTTTACTCTTCTGGTGAAGTTTCAGTGGTTACCTATTTTATTGAGAAAGACTTTGTTTAGACTTGAATGTGAGCCCTGCATCTGAATATGACTTTTCCAATCAGAAATTGTCTTTGAGGAAATTACCAATCTTAACATAATTTGATGCAGTTACTATTTGTTTACTGTTTAGTTTGAAAAAAATCATTGGTTATTGATGTCAATAAACTTGCAGCAGTTTGTGAACTGAAGAGAGATACAAGACCTAGCAAAAGCTCTCTTTTCTAGAAAAAACTTGGGAAAGTTTTCAAGTCCTGAAAATCCTTCATTCATAAGCCATAATAGTGTTTTGGTAGTACTGGGTTTTATTTTTTAAAGATGTAAAAGGAAATGGGAATAGAAATAGAAGTTTTAAAATATCACAGATTTAAGATCCCTTTATTCATTTAAGAACAAAAAAATGTGTCCATAAAGTTATATTTAATGTATTTAGATATAAAGTCCTAGAAAAGTTTTTATTTATTTATTCATTCATTCATTTTTATTCATTATTTTTTTTTAATTTATTTATCTATATTTCACATCATTTCAATCCCTGGGGGTCACCCACCACCTCCCCCTCCCACCCGCTCCAGCTGGTCCCCATTCTCCTCTTGTGCAGTTTCATTTGGTTGACCATATATTAGTGAAACCATTTGGTTTCTGTCCCTTTCCATCTGGCTCGTTTCCGCTAGAATGATTTCTTCTAGGTACATCCAGGTTTCCATAAATTCATCAAATCTGTCGTTTTTAATTGCTGAGTAATATTCCATTGTGTATATGTACCACATTTTTTTCATCCAGTCATCTGTTTTGGGGCATTTAGGTTGCTTCCATGTCCTTGCAATTATAAATTGTGCTGCGGTAAATATCCGAGCACATGTGTCCCTTTGTACCCACATATAGGTCTCTTTTGGGTAGATTCCCAAGAGAGCAATTGCTGGGTCAAATGGTAATTCCATTT
>PVHY01026971.1:0-16738 GCA_004024945.1 Uropsilus gracilis
GCGCCCAGCACCCTCACCCCGCGCCCAGCACCCTCACCCCGCGCCCAGCACCCTCGCCCTGCGCCCTGGGGGCGGCGGACGGGAGCGCGATCGCCAGGCGACTCCCACCGCCAGGGCAGGGCTTCCTCCGGAGCGCGCCCGGGGCTCCCCGAGTGGGGACAGACCCAGCCCTCCCCCACCCCCCCGGGCACGTTCCCGAGCGACCCCGAGCGCAGATCCCGCTAAGGCGCGGGCTGGGCCGCGGGGAGCGCGCGCTTACCTGGGCACGGCGAGCAGGGAGTTGCCTTCCATGGTGGCCGCGCGTGGAGAGGCGCGAGGTGCAGCCGGAGCGACGAGCGCGGCAGCGCGTGTTGCCAGGGGCGCAGAGACGGCGCCCGTCTGGCCGCGCTCCGGCTGGGACCAACGCCGCCTCGCTGTCGCTGTCGCTCGGAGGCACGCTCCTCCCCGGAGGGCCAGCGCCAGTCACCAGAGGTCCCCTCCGAGGTGGAGAGGTGGAGAGTGCTTGGCCAAAGCGCCCACCCTCTGCCCAGCTATGCCCTCCTCCCGGCCCTCCCTGCCACCCAGCAGAGGCGACTAGGACAGGCTTTCTCTCTCCTCGCCTGGCACAGCTAATGCTCCCCCCTCCTCTCTCTGACAGTCCTCTGGACTCCGGAGTTGCTCACCCACTTTGCCCACATTCCTGCTCTACTCCTGCCAATGCCCACAGGCCCGGGCATCGCTCTGCTCTTTGCCCCTAGAGTTGAACTTCTTGTTTGGTTCACCCTGGGATGGCCACTCACTGAAGGCTGCACCCCGCTGGTCCCCCTAGGATTTCCCGGTCCACCCACTTCCACTCTCCATCCTCACCTCTGTGACTCTCTTGATGCATGTGCTTCCTCCTCCTGGCTGGCCCTGCCTGGCCTGATGGGAAGCTGTGGGCAGAGCTCTGCATCCCTAACAGTGTGACCCAGCCGAGGTGATGCCAGGCCCCGACGGAGGGAAGGCACCCCAGAAACCCTCCCAGCACCCTCTTCAATGTTGCCTTCAGACAAACAAACAAACACCCTGGACTGTTGTTTTGCAAAGAACTGGCTTCCTAGTGTCAGGCGACTTGTCAGGGAGGATGCTTGGAGTTTGCCCTGCTCTCATTCAAAATAAACATTTACCCATGGGACATGCTTGAGTCCGATGTACTTGGCCCTGTTGCTCCTGGCAGGCACAGCTGAAAGCTCTGGAGATGATAGAGAAAGATTAAGGAGAAGAATGGCAGAGAAAAGCCAGAGGAGCCAGGGGCCACCAGGAGGCAGCTGATGCCGGGACTGGCCCACTGGCCTCAGCTTGGAGCTGAAGGATCAGGTGACCCTTGATGGCAGCCAGATGGGCTTCCTCTCTCTGACCACAGGACTGGGGATTTGATAGATTAGCAGGACAGAACATTTGCAAAGGCTCCACCCTGGCTCTACACCAAAGGAAAAAACTGTGGCCCAGTCTACCACACCCTCTGAGGCCACACGGGAGACCTAGCTTCTACCATGTCTAAGCTCTAAGGAGCAACCCCCAGCCCCCAATCCTGCTGGAGTCAGAGAAGCAGCAGGGAGTGAGGACATTCACCTCTGCAGACTGCAGCAAGCCCTCTCTGCCCCCCTCCCCCCACACCCTTGGAGACAATCTTCAGCTCTTTCCAAGGATATCCTGAGCCCCTTCCCACAGCACTGGGGTGTACAGAGCATGCCCACAACAGGCCACAGCCCCCCTACTGCCAACAGCCGGACACCAGCAGGAAGCCGGATCTTAACACCCAGGCCTCTCCCAGGAGGGAGGTTTCACCGAGACCTTGTGGGAGACCCAGATCCTGCCAACATGAAGGAGGATCTCCCCCCATGCAGGTGTCAGAGGACGTCAAGTGCCTAGTCTTCTTGCACACCTGGTCGGGGTGAGGACTCTGCCAAGTTCACCCCCATGGGCTGCAGAGGCCTCCAGGAGAGCTGACGATTAGAGATATTTCCGTGAGATTCAGAGTCTCCTAATAGAACACCCCACGTCTGCAGATTTTAATAGAAAATGATTCATCCTGGCCAGAGGCAGGGAGATTTCAAATTGAATGAAGACAAAAATCAATAGATATTACCTCGGAGAGACACAGGTGTTCAAATGATCTGACCAAATCATCAGGTCACCATGATAATGGTGCTTCAGTGAGTCATGACAAAAACACTCGAAACAAGTGAAGAAAGGGAAAGTCAGGAAAAAGCCTTCATGAGTAGTAGAAGGCATGAAGACACACCCATGGGAACTGGAGTCCTGGGAATCCAGTCATTAATGTAAAATGCTGATCGACTGATGCTAGCATAATGAATAGACGGAGGAGAAAAGTCAGTGAACTGGAAGCTGGAACAATAATAAATTATCCAATCTGAACCAAAGAGAGAAAACAAGGCAAGAAAAGAGTCTTTGTAATGTGTGAAGAAAAATGACTGAACATTTCCAACTTTGGCAAGAGATATTTATTACCTCTAGATTCAAACAACTAAGCAAAAGTCAAGTATCTCGACACAAAGAAATCCATCCAGAGACATATCAGAGTCCAACTCTTGAAAATTAAATACAAAGACAAAATTTTAGACGCAGGTAGATAAAACCACATTTTCCATTAAAAAAAAAAAGTTTAACTAACAATAGATTTCCCATCAGAAGCCACTGAGACCAGAGTGACACGTTTCTCAAATTCTGAGAAAAAGTCATAGGCTCCTTTGCCTGCTGAAAATATTCTCCAAAGGGTTTAGTCTTCAAAGCACTGGCTACCTCTGGTAGCTGATGGCATTTTTCAAATGATGAAGCATTGCTTGAATGTCAGGCATTAATAATTATTATCCCTCACACCACATGGAGTTCAGCTACAAATTCCTGCATACACTTCCAACAAGCTCTGCTTCACAGCCTCCTCTTCCCATCTGCTTGCCCAGGCAGCTGCCCCCAGATGTGAATTCTCATTTGGTTTCACATAAGTCTTTCTGTGCATAACTATTCTGAGACATTGAGGCCATGCACGTTCCAGAAGAATCGCCCAGTAGCCAGACAGCCATGGACTGATGAGGCTTTCAGTCCGTCTGACCGTGTGAGACTTGGAGGTGACTTGTGGGCATCTCGGTGATCTACAGTAGTTTAACCAAGAGAAGGTGTGATCACAGTTGTGCCTACTCCAGTGTGACTAATGTGCTTACATACAGGAGCGATCTGGACAGAGACGTGTAAGTAAAGAGATGTGCAGAAAATGGCCTCTAATGATGGAAGCAGATTGGAATTACGCTGTCATAAGTCAAGGAACATTTGGGATTACCAGAAGCTGGAAAAGAAGCTTCCCTCTCCTGAAGGTATCGGTAGGAGACGTAGGAGATTGACCCTGGTGATGGCTGATGGTTGGTGTCTAGCTTTGAACTGTGCTAAGCCAGCCAAACCTTGGACAATGACTAATTATCTTAGGAGGCTGACATATGACTTCTGTTGAGGAAAAAGAGGAAAGAGGGAAGCATCTCTTTTTTATCACCCTAGAACCATGCTGCCATTGGGAAAACTGGGTAAAAGGCACCTGGAGTCACACTCCTTTCTTTCTTAAAACATCTTGTGAAACCATAAATAGATGAAAAGAAAAATTTTCATTACAAATAAAAGGAAAATTTGCTTTAATAATATCTACTTGTCAATACATGGAATTCCAGTTCATGGAATAATGAGTGTAGAATTTCTAGGGGAATTCCAACCTCTCCCTCTAATTACACTGTCTACTAACCAAGAGAACAGGTGGCTTCTAGGCAACATAATACATGGACATTTAAAATGTATGGAGAAGAGATGGAGAGAGAGATAGAGAGAGAAGTGCAAAGTCTACAATAGAACAAAGACATGCAACCATCACTTTAGGTAACGAAAAGGCCCCGATTATTTTTAAATGCCTTCAATACATCATGCATCAAAAACTTTGGTGCTACTTTGTTGGAACAAGTTTCTAAAGAACAGCACCACTGGAGCTTGAACTTAAAAAAGAAGATGCTTCAGTGGGCAGAAGGCCTGGTTAAGTGTCTGGGTCCTTTCCTCCTCTTCTCTCCCCTCTCCCCTCCCCAGGAGCTGGGTGCACTGCTTTTACTCGAATGTCACTTTATAACATTTTCCTGAACTTGGGCTTTTGTGATGCAGTGTTTTGTGATCCATTTTCTATCAAAGAACCACAAATCCAGTGGCTTAAAACAGCAAAAACTCATTATTTTCTTGTAGTTCTGGAGGTCAGAGGTTAGGATTGGGACTCATCCAACCAAAATCCAGTGTGGCAGCTTTCTTTCTTTCATCCAAAGGGAGAAAGTTTCCCATTTCCTGGTCACTCTGATGCTAGATAGAATTCAGTTCCTGGTCACTCCAGGGCCCTCCCTTGTTCTCTGCCCATACACTAAAGCTGGTCCTGATTCTAGGGCCAGCTAGCTTGCTCCAGTGTGGTGCTCTCCCACTGTCTGCCAAACTAGTATCAGTGAATCAAATTCGCCTCACCCGCCATCTCCCTGATCCCCTGGTCTTGTGTTTTTAAGGATTTACATGATTAAGCCAGGTCATCCGGACAATCCAGGATAATCTCAACTCAGCAAGTTTAGCTTATTTACAGCTGGTATGTCCTTTGACCATATAAGGCAACATATGCCCAGGATTTGGGGGATTGGCAGGAACACCTTTGGGGAGCTGCTATCCTGCCCGCTGCAATCAGTTCTTTTGGTGGGCTGGGTGGCGGGTAGTGAACTGCATCTCAAACACAGTGGCATAGTGAGATATTTGTTTCCTAGACTCAATCTAGTACCAGAATGTTTCGTAAGACATCTCTGGTCCTGCCCTTCCCTGACACGGGGATTCGGAAGACTTGAGCTCCATCTACACTTTCCCTCTATTCGTGTTCTCACCTCATCTTCTAACAAATGTCCACTGAGCAAGTCCAAGCATGACTGCAGATGATGTGCAGACTCAGAATTCGCATTTGTCACCATGAATTTGTATTTTGAAAGAGGAAAAAGGCCAAGTGAGAGATTTGCAGGTCGCGATGTGTGCTCCAGAGCACATACGAGAAAGTGTGCTTGGATATTTAGGCTCAGACCAAAGCAAAAAGAACCAATGAGTAGATATCTGGGGGAAGATCTTGGTCAGCAGAGGGACAGATTATGGAAATATTCCTCAGTCTGTTCCAAGTTGACAATGGACTTAGTGGGGTGGGGAATACTTGGAGCACATTTTCTTGATTAGGTTGGTTGGTTTTCCTTGGTCTCCATGTGGAATAGGACCATTAAGACTTGCCAGGCATGGTACTGTCCAAGGTGAGAACCTTAAAGACAGATTGCATTCAGGTCACGCTGACAAATTCAATTCTGAGAAGAAAGCATTAGAACTTTCCCTGTCCTTTCTCCCCATTTCTTCTGAGTGTCCTCATGACTGTTTCAAGCGTCTTCCCCTCGGATATGTGAAAGGCATTTCCCCATTTAAAAATAAGAGGAAAGGAAAAGAAAGATTAAAGTGACAGGAAAGAAACAACTTTTAAAAAACATTTTCGTTTTCCCTGGGCATCACCCACCACCTTCTCTCTCTGACCACTCCCTTCCATCTCCCCCCACCCAGTGATGTACTTTGGTTGTTAGCTTATTTTGATTTTTCCTTCTGGCCTTTTGCTTGCTTTTCCTATGCCCCATATATTGGTGAAGGCATTTGGTTTCTGTCTTTTTCTTTCTAACTTGTTTCTGATAATATGATTTCTTCTAGGTATAGCCTATTATCATAAAGTCATCAAATTTGTCATTTTTAATTGATAAGTAATATTCCATTGTGTATATATACCACATATTTTTCATCCAGTCATCTGTCTTGGGACATTTGGGTTGTTTCCATGTCCTTGCAATTCTAAGTAGTACTACAGTAAACATCTGAGTACAGGTTTCCCTTTGTATAAGTATTGTGATCTCCTTTGAGTAGATTCCCAGAAGAGTAATTGCTGGGCCAAATGTAGTTTCATTCTCATTAGTTTGAGGGTCCTCCACACTGCTTTCCACAGTGGTGGACAAGTCTACATTCCCACCAACTTTTGCAGAGAAGGGATTCAGTCTGTAATGTTCATCTCACACATCAGGGTGCGGTGCTTGGTCAGAGAAAAGGGAAATATCCTTGCATCTAAAATCCTAAAAATGTCTTCATGACTGAGACGTGAAACTTTAATTTATAAAACAAAGCAGGACATTCTTGTGTTCTTGCAATTGCAGTGATTGCTACACTTGTCAAAACAACTAAGGGATAAGTTTTCCAAAAACATTAATTGGGGAGATGTGCAGCATTTTGGGCATTCTGTTAAGCTGTTGAGAAATCTGTATTTATAAAAGCCCATAGGACCCTTCAAAACATGAATTTGACTTGAGATTTATTTGGTCTTGTTTCTTAGTTTTGTCGCTGTTGTCATTTCTGTTACACTACTCTCCAAAATGTTGGCTTCTCCCTCTGGATTACCAAGGCAGAAAGAGGGAGGTGGAGGAAGAGCATATGGTTCTGGAAGGCAGCCATCAGAATGTGGGTTCCTGAGGGCGTGGGAGGGCGCAGGTGCTGTTCTTTTATGTGGTCTCAAAACAGAGTCAAAAATCAGTTGATTTGGTTTCAAATTCTGGAACAAGTCTGAGCAGCTAGAATGTGAGGACTCTGAAAGTCCAGATCCAACGTGAGGACTCTGAAAGTCCAGATCCAACATTCGAGGGCAATCATAGAAGTGAGGGAATATTGGCAAGGATTGTATCTTGAAGAGACACAGCTCCTTCCTGCAGAGATGCTAAGGTGTGCGGGAAGAACTGAGATCCACCTATTCTGCAGAAGCAGTGACCTACTTAGCTCTAAGGAGAGAGACAGAGAAGGTGAGCAGATGAATTGCGATGCTCATTCAGCTTTAGGAATTTGGAAATGTACTCGAGGCAGCAGTGAAATGGGAAGTTGCTCTTGTGGAGCCCAGCTACCATCAACCTTGTCTGTGTGATCCGTAGGGCCCTCCCTCATGTCTGCAGCATCGCTAGGATTTTGATGAACCTCAACAAGGCACTTACAGTGACCTACATTCAACTTTAACAGTAGACACCTGAGCACTTTCATGCACAGCTCTGGAAAACTGCACTTAAGTACAGGTGAATCGCCATCTTTGCATCTGTGCCTCTCAATCCTGGCATCATGCCATGCTTACGACCCACCAAAACAGCTTCCATGAGAATCTTTGGAGATGGAATTCTGATATCAACGTTCCTTGGGCTTTCTGAGGTAATTCTAGTCTGCATTTTTTTCCAAGTGTCTTATTTTACAGGAAAGGAAACATCGGAAAAATTGGAAAAAGACCAATTGTTCAAAATTTTACAGCTTGTTAGATAGGGAGTTGGACCTAGAAAGCAAGTGTACCCCATCTTGAAGAAGGCCAAGTGTCTAAAGAGGTGAGCCTACTCTCTAAGTCAGATATAATGAACCAACATCACAATAAAAATTGCCATTAGAGAAGCTTGCCAGGTCGTATAGAGTAAATATAAATTTTCTTTTAAGAGATAGTGAAAAGATTCATGTAGAGTTCCAGCAAACCATATAATATAGACTATAGTACCGTTCAGTTATTTATATTCTACAAACACTTATGAAGCCCCTATTAATTCGCAGGCTCTTTAGACACTTGGATTATTATTTCAGTCAATGATAGATGCAGAAATTCTCACCACCCTGTTTGCATCAGTAGAGGACACAGGCAAATAAAAGTCCTATGGAAGTAAACACATACACTGCGGTTTATTTTATCCAGTTACTAACTGAAGAACTGGTTTGTTTCCAATTTTTTGAGAGTTAAAGAGTTTTGCTTTTTGAAAACCAGAAACTTTTCAGCTCTCTAGAGTGAATACCTAACAGCAAGCTTTCTGCTTCCTGTGATGAGTGTGGATTTAGCTTTAAAACTTTGCTTCTCGGAGACATCACACTATTTTCTATCCAACTAGAAATGTACAAGAGTTTCATCGGCCCAAATTCTCACCAATGTTGCACGAGTTTACTTTAGCTTATCCATTACAGCAAGTGTCTGATGGTTTATCAATTTAGTTTGCATTTGTATTTAAATAATGTTGTGTTAAATATCATCCCCATGTTTCTTTCCCATCTCCACACATTTAGAGATATCTGCTTGAGTCTTTTGACCCTTTCCGTATTGTTTTATTCAGTTGGAATATGGTTGAGTTTATGTAAACACATATACCCAGTCTCAGTATACTGCTTTATCAGATATATAATTGATCAATATTTTCTCCAAATTTGCAGATTTCATTTATATTCTCCATGTGGAGGTGTTCACAGGGCAGTTTTCCACTTTGGTGAAGTGTTATTTATTATTATTTTCTTTTATGAACCATAGTTTAAAATCATCTTAAGACTTCTTTCTCTATTCCGATTTTTTTTTCTAAGATGATTATAGTTTACATCTAAATTCATATATTTGGAGTTGATTTTGTGTAACTTTTATATATTTTGTGAGAATTTTTTCATGTGAATTTGCCATTACCCAAGAACAACATGTTAGCAAGTATATCCTTTCTCGATTGAGTTGTCTTTCTGTATCTGATCAACAAGCCATGTTTTTTTCAGTCAACAGATTTTTTTTATTATTTCATTTATATATATTACATCATTGTCTACCCAGAAGTTCTTCCACCATCTTATCACCCATAAGCTGTCTTAATCTCTTGTGCCTTTCCCTCCCCAGATTTTACCCCTGCCCCACTCTTGTTGTATACTTCAGTTCTGTTGATAATTTTAAATTTTTCTTGTTCATTTGTTTATTTTTCCCTATATCCTTCCTATAAGTGAGACCATCCAGTATTTCTCTGTTTCATTCTGACTTGTTTCCGCTGTCGTGATTCTTTCTAGCTCCATCCATGCTGCTGCAAATGACATACATTTGTCTTTTTGATGGATGAATAATATTCCATTGTGTACATAGACCACTACTTTCTGACTCATTTGTAACAAGCCATGCTTTTGGATGTGCATTTCTGGATTTTCTATTATGCTCAGTTGACCTTTCATGAGTTCATAAGTCTAAAGATAAGTTAGTGTCAGTTTTCCCACTTTGTTTGCCTTTATCAACTGTGTTTCAATCATCCCAGCTCCTTTCTCACTATACAATTTTTAGGGCTGCATTTTTGATATTGTTTGAATTGACTCAGATTGCTGCTAAAAATACCAAATACTGAATGGTGTTTGTCAGAGACCTGGGGTCAGGAAATCCAATATCAAGGATCAAGGTGCCAGCTGGTATGTGTCCTTACTTGGGGACAGTATGGAGAGGATGGGGGGGGGAGACAGATTTTTGCAGAAGTAATTCCAAAAAGATGCTATATAGTGTTTTGAACCCCTGTGGTGTGTAAAATAATTTATGTGCTGACAAATGTATAATGGTGACAACTTGTGGTGGCTTTGATTATTTTTATTGTCAACTGCTTGCAGTAGTTGGGTTTGACTTCAAAAGTTTAAAAGATATTGTCCGATAGTATTAATAGTCATTGTCATGGAGGTATTTATTCAGAAGAGGCTTCTAGATCACCACTTATAAGAGAACCAGCACTTGCAGGAGGATAATTCATAATCTTTTATAATCTGACTTTTTCCCAAAAGAGACTTTACTTATAGCATGAGAAGTACTTTAGATTTTTTGATGTTTTTTAAATACAAGTAGTTCTTGCTGTGTTCAAGTAGAATAAGGCTCAGAAAATAGTATTTTGGATTTTTAATTTCCCAAACAGGAAAAGAATGACAGAGACAGGATAAATTTTCAAAACCTTTATAGATAGATGGTGTCAAAATAGAGCTAAAATTCTAGTAAAATGTTTTTAGCAATAGGCAGAATAATGCATGACCCCTTTTAACCCCTGAAAATTATGAATCTAACAGGTTATACAGAATAGGGAAATTAAGGTTGCAGATCAAATCAGTTTCCTAATTTTCTAATCTTGACATGGTTAAGTTATTCTGGATCATCCCAGTGGGTTCGATATAACCATCTGGATTCTTGTAAGTAGAAGAGGATGCAGAAGGGAGAGAACCAGATACAGATTTGACGATGCAAAAAAGCAGTTTTGAAGGTAGAAGAAGGTGCCCTTATACAAGAACTGAGATCCCACCAGAATCTGGTACAGGCAAGCAAATGGATACACCCCTAAAACCTACAGAAGAACCCAACACTGTTAACACCTAATGTTAGCCCAATCAGACATACTGGGTTTCTGACTACCAGGATTGTCACATAATGAATTTGTGTTTTTGTTATTACACTAATAGGAATATGATACAAATAAATCATGAAATTGCCTGAAATCATGAGATTGCCTGAAACTTCAATTCAGACACATTCATGTTTACTGATTCTCATAGTCTGGTGAACTGGATATACTCTTCAGGATAGGTTTTTGGATATGATTTTCAAATTTCCATTCCTAAATATGTTTATACAATAGCAAAAACAAAAAAGCCCTGTAAGAAAATTAAATTAAATTCTGTACGAAATTAATGACATATTGAGTGTATGTGTGTGTGTGTGTGTATATATATATATATATATATACATATATATATATATATATATATAATACAAAGTATGTTCCCAGGAAAACAGTAGCATATAGAGTCCAAAAGACTAAGCTTTTTGGTGTTGTAGAATATGAACTGGAAATAGGACAGATAAAATGAATGATTGAAATACTCCTAAAAAGTTAGCAAGCTATCTCTTCTCTGTCATGGCTAGAATAAACCTACCTCCCAATCGAGGATGGCTCACAGATTGTCATGAGGTAGAAACAAGTGGTGTAGAAGATAGGACTAGTAGAACAAAGAAAAAACAATTTGGCATCAAGAATGAGACTGGAGCCATCAGGTTTCATGAAAAAGCTTGCCATTTATACTGCCGGCACATTACCTGCCAATTGCTGTTATAACCTATTGCCACAAACTAAGTGGCTTCAAACAATACAAAATGCTGATGCTTCAAAGTCTGAGACTATTATCATGGCATCTGCAGGATTTACTTGCTTGTTGGGATTCATTGGAGAATCTGAATAGAGGCTGTCAGCATTCCTTGCCTTGTGGCTACAGAACTCTGCCTTTGCTTTTGTTGTTCTGTTGCTTTCTTCCTCTTCTGATCTTCTTGACTTTATCTCCATGTATGTGATGACATCTTGACTTCTCCCAAATAAATTTCCTAAGTTCCTTGCAAGTGTAATGTCATCCACAAAGTTCCTTTTGTCACATCAGGGAGCAAATTCATAAGTTCTTTTGTCACATCAGGGAGCAAATTCATAGAGTGACAACATCTTTGAGGGCCACTATTCATAATTAATAGAAAAATTATCTTAGTTGCATTATTCAGCATAATGTGGGAAATTTTCATATAGAGTTTTATTTGCTGTAGTTAAATATTCTAAATATTCTGTGTTCATGAATTGGAAGAAATAATGTTATATTGTCTATACTATCCAAAATGAAAAAAAATAAGCAACAAAACACTAATAATGAAATACAGCATTATTCACAATAGTCAAGATATAGAAATAACCTGTGTCAATCAATGGGTAGATGGATAAAGAAGAGATAAATGAAATGGGATATTATTTGTGATCATTTTCTGAGCCTTTTGTCTGTGTGTATATGTCTGTGTCTGTGTGTGTGGACAGTGGGCATGTTTTCATGTGGCACCTCTTGCTGGTGAAGAAATTTGCCTCTCATACCAACATCTAGCCAGTTTTAGCATCTCTATATCATCCATAAAAGCAAGGAGGAAGATTTCTTGAGAATGACTTTACCCACATTCAGAAATGAAAGTGAGAAGGTGGGGGAGATGATGATGCTTCCATCTATCATGCTCAGGAGAAGTAAATTAATGGTGTGAATAATGTTTTTAAACTAAACTTTTTAAGACAGTAAATTAGCAACTAAGCTATCTTTCCTAATATTGAGCGCTTGACAATTTAACTTTGAAGGGAAACACTTGGTATGTCTGTGTATAGTTTCAAATATGGAGATAACAGGTAAACCTCGAAAGCCTTTTTACTTTAAGATGATGAGTTTCTTTTCTTTGAAATCAATTGTGAAACTATTGGAAAATGAAATCAGATGAGACACTATTGGGAGGATTTGCTTATACTAGTACAGAGATTAGGAAAAGTCTTTTTGCTATTAATAGTTGAAGGTGCCTATGTTTTTATGAAAATGATGGGGAATTGAGTTTTAAATTTCTCCTTTATTATCAAAAAAACTTGTTGGGCAGTGCTTGTTAATTTCTCTAACTCTATTCTAATTCCTTAGTAAACAGGAAATGGTGAGAGAAAATAAAACTGAAAAATACTTCCTCTAGAAGGAATTCAAATTGGATTGAATGTAAAGCAAAATGAAAACAGCCTTAGAAACAGCAGTGTATAAAGACTCCTGAAAACAAGTGATGGAGAAGATGCAGGCAAAGAGAAAACTAGCTACAGTATTGTTGGAAATGTAAACTGGTGTTGTCACTTTAGCAAGTATCTGGATTTACCTTGAAAAACTCGAAATAAAAATATTATATGACCCATCAATTTCACTGTTTGGCATCTGTTCAAAGAACAGAGAACCATCAACTCCAGAAATTACATACTATACAATATATTTATTAAGCATTATCTACAATAACTATGACATAGAAATAACCTATGTGTGCTCTGATAGAAAAATGGCTTAAGAAAGTCTGGTATGGTCACCCAGTGGACCTTAGTCAGCCTTAAGGAAAGACAAAATCTTCCTATTTACATCTAATGGAAACAATTGGAGGGAAGTGTGTGTAATAAAACAAATCAGAATGACAAAAGACAAATACTGGACAAGTACATAGCAGAGAATTTGACAAAGCAAGATGACAAAAACATATCTATAAAAAGTAATGGATGCTAATGATTACAAAGATCTCTGAGATTAAGAGGGAAAGGGGAGGGGAAAAGGTAAAAGGGGCATGATAGTTGGTGATGGTAAAATAAATACATAGAACTGCAAAGGAAATGAGTAAACAAAAAGGAGAAAATACAGCATATGCTTATGACAATGGAGATGACAAAAACTTTAAATCTAGGAATTCAAATAATGCATAAACCCCTCAGAAAAAAATGTCAATATCAAATGAATTCAAATGAAAGAAATCTTCCTTGTGTGTCTACACAGAAATACAAATAATACAATAAGAATGCAATAAATTGTGGAAACAATCAACGTAAGGATCTCTCTAAAGTCTATGACATTAAGAGTTTCTATTTCCTGACCCTACATGTTGGAATTAAGGGACCGAAACCTCAAGTTTTCCTGCCTCTGTTCCAATTAGCTGGTTCTCTTGGTAACAAGATTTGAGTTATTTATTTCATTCCTGAAAATTCCACCATCAGAGCTGATTTCACACATAAAATCCTCGGGAAAACAGATGGAAAGGAAACAAAGCAATGTTATACCACACCATGGAGGGCACGTTGTGGAGAACACACTGGTCCCATCATCTAGATGGCAGTGTTGGCAGCCAGTAGAGACAGTGATGGCATCAGGTTCATGATGTGTCCTTTGCCTGCTGGCAAATAGCACGCACCACAGAACCCTCAGTTCTCCCTGCACCTTGACCACCAGACACCTCAGCCATCTCATGCTCTGTTCCAGATCTAACAGGACGAAATTGAATTTCAGATGCTTTACCACTGATTGTTCGGCATGGATGCAGAAAGCACATTTGCTTCTATTTTATTTAAACACCTTCAGAAGGAAACTGAGAATATGGGTCTTCCTGGAATGAACCCAAATATACTTATGACCGCTCTGAGATGAGAGAATGCTATCAGACCTTTAGACACTATTATGAGTAGCAGAGATGGATGTGGCTGTGCTGTTGAGAAGCCTTTCACAGTGGGTTTAGGGACAAAATGCACAAGGATGGCTCTTGAGTCAGACCATTTCTCTGTTAATAAGTGAAGCGTCACTCCTTATTGCTTTCCCATCCCCTCCTCTTGTGCATTAGCAGTTTGAAATATTTGGAATCTGGGGAGGGATTAAAGAAAAGAGAAATACTTGGAATCTTTGTATAAAGTAACCCCATCTCATGCTTTCATGGAAATAATGAACCATTTATTTTACAATAAACATTATTTAAAATGGAAATTTACCCCTCAATCATGCAAACAGGAGACTTGGATAGCAAATAAATATAGATATATTTGTGGGGTTGCTAACTGAAAACTGATTTTCTCTTCATTGCTACTCCTTAAATCGTCCTGCACAAGGATTTTCTATATTTCTCTTAATCCTGAAAGGAATTTAAGAAAATATGGGGCATGTTTTTTTGACAGGCTAGAGCAATAAAATAAAGCAGAGACTATAAACTCGCCAAGCAGAATTGGTATTGGAAGAGCAAACACATATCCTGGACCGAAAGTGAAAGACAGTGTGAAATGAGGAAGATAACAGAGCGGCCCATAAATCAACTCTGGAGAGACATCTGCAAAGCCAACTGCCAGGTTGCTGGGACCATGGTTTTAGGAGGTCTTGGAGCAGCTATGAAATGCCATAGAGAGCTCTGCCTTCGAGTCTTTCCCATCGACTACTTTCTCACCAGTAACGCCCCAGACCTGCTCTGTATTCCATCCTGACTGCAAGACCTTTACTAACCAGCTCTCACCTGCTGCACCAGATCCCTAGTCAATCCCGCTTTTAACCTCATCTCAGCATCTCACCTAGAACAGAGCCTGACCCCGGAGACTCGCTTGTGAACCTTTCTGTGTAAACACAAGCGTGTCTGGTTCTTCTTCTGCTCATGGTCCCATGCACTTCCCACTGGGACAGTCATCACAGTGTCACTTTTGCCATAATTGCTAAATCTCCCATGTCCCTCACCAAACTTGAAGCTCCAGGAAGTCAACTGCCTGAATGCCATCCTGATGCTGACTTGCCTAGCAAAACAATTTAATATCATTGCTCTATTTTAGGAAGTTGATGGACTCCACTGGGAAACTCATTCTGTGGGTCCTTCATATTGTTGAAGTTCAATGCCAACGAAACTGGACTCACGTGAAGGCTCTGGGTATTTCCAACTTGAATTGAGCCTGCTTGCTGCCTCCCCCTCCCTGCCTCTCACTCTCTCTGATTCTCTCTTTCATAGCTTCTCCATAGAAATACCTTGAGCTTCTTCAGGGATGCAGCCTGAGCAGAGGTGGAATTCTTAAATGATGGAATCAAGTTTCCAAAAATGAGTGTTCCAAGGGCCAGGAAGTGGAAAGTCTCTTAAGTCCTGTGTCTGGAATCTGGTGCCAGGTAATTATATTATTTTCTGTTGGTCAAGCAGTCAGAGGCTTCGCAGATTCTAGGGGAGGTGACATGAATTCTGTCTTCTGATATGGAGAGCTATAGAATACAAGGGGAAGAGAACTGACTGATGGCCTTTTTCTGAGGTCTAGTTCCACAATATGAGAGGGTCATCAGTATAGTCTCAATGCCTACTGCTGCTCCTGCCTGAAGTAATCACTAGTGAATATTTGCTTCATGAGTGAATGAATGAGAAAACCAAGTATTGGAAAGGTTTGGTGAACCAGTGCTTGGGAAATGATGGGGGTAAGAAAGTAAGCCTCACCTCTTTAAGTCTATTGAGAATTTCCAGGACACTTCAACGACTCAGCAGTGGTTGGTTATATGACATTGATGACAAATTGCTCATGGGTCTTCCCGTGCAATCAGGAACTGGCTGGGACTAGAATGGCCAGTACAGAAACAGGCTGGAAGTGGGGTTAGACGCAAGCATCTTGATGAACATGCAACACGACGCTGATTCTTCAAATCTTTTTTGTCCTCCCAATTCAGAGCATAGCCTCCGCTCTCACTTTCCTTGTGCTGGTTTCCCTTCAAAGGATACCTTTGTGATGTCATCTAGTAAACGATGCAAGTCTCCTGCCTGCAATCCTGAAAAGCACCAGCCTCAGCCAGTGCAGGCACAGGGCCATGTTGTCTGCTGAGAAATTCATGGTCAGTGCTAAACCACCCTGAATGCCCCCTCAAGCTCTTCTTATACAGACACATGAGATTGGGAGCTGACTGTGCAAATGTTCCCTATTTATTCCATCCTGAAAATGTGAGAAACCTGTCCCCAAACCTTCTTTTTGAAAGATTTCCAGCCTGGTTTACAAACCCATCGCATGTTGCAAATCTTTCACATCCATCTTTATTTAAGCAAACCCAACAGACCCCTGGGATTATCCCGTGAGCAGTTCATTTTTGCCATCATGTCTTTTGTTGGAGGCTGGAGGGTGGGACTCTGGGTGAACAAGAGACTCCCAGTGCACAAAGCTTGCAAATCACCGCATGTGGCACTTTGAAACATCCGCTGACTAATCAGGGCAGAATTCTAGGAGTTAATCTCGGTGAAGAGCACGCTTACCTAGAAACTGAAGTCCAGAGAAGCAGCACGGATTTTCTCAAGCAGAAACTCTTAGTTTTAGCACAGGCTGAGCAACATTTTAATGGCAGCATTTGTGTTCACCAAAGATGTGTAGAGGCACCCATGGGAGAGTGGAAAGCCAGCATTCCTGATAGGGAACTTGAAAGTCAATATCAATTCTGGTGTATTTATTAACTCCTACCACTCCCTAATTTGCAACCCACTTTGCTTCCAAGAATGTTTTTTGTGTTTTTTTTTTTTTTTTTT
>PVHY01026972.1:0-16725 GCA_004024945.1 Uropsilus gracilis
GAGGGAGGGAGGGAGGGAGGGAGATGTGGATGAATGGATGCATGCATGCAGGTATGCATGGATGAATCATGGGTGAATGGGTGGGTAGGTGGATGGACGCATGGATGGATGGATGGGTGGGTGGGTGGATAGGTGGATGGACAGACGGACAGATGGACAGACAATCTGCAAACGTTTAAGGTATATAAAATCAAGTGAGAAATCATCACCAATACACAGGCTATTATTTCAGACACAGATGCTGTCCGGGAAGACCACCTAGAATGATCTCATCATCATCTTTCCAACTAAAGCCCGAGGCCCGGCCCCATCTCCACGCCACTCAGGGAAACTGAGTCTCTGTAGCCCCCGATCTCGCCACCCTCTGCCCAGCTCAGCAGTCTCACCCTGCACAGCACACATGAGGCCCCACAAGCAATTTTTAAGCCTTGATGTACAACACCCTCCCCCCCCAGAACACGAGGGTCAGAGAGGACCTGGGCATCAGGCCTCACGGGTGCCTCCAGACCCCAGGCGAGCCCAGGGCACAGGTGGGTGACCGCCACCGCATCATGTCTCACCCACCCCCCCTTCTTGAAGACGAGGCCAGCACCGGGCGACCCCTCTGCCAGGCGCTCCCCTACGCACACTTCAGGCTCTGCCCCAGCGCCCTGGTCCGCAGCCAGCCCATGAGTCCCAGGCCTTTCCTGCAGACACCCTGCCCCCCATCTCCCTCTGGTCCACACCCAGCATCAGCGCCACCAAGCACTGGCGAGGGGCTGCTGTTTAAAATCCAGCCACCACGTGTCAGCATTCAGAGCACGCGCCGTGCCTGTCTCCCGGAGGAGGCTGCTGAGGAGGGAGGCGTCAAGCCCCGGAGACCGGAGCAGGGAAGGCCGCAGGGTGGTGCCAAGGGTCAGCGTGCAGCCTGATGTGTTCTCAGCACTGGCTTCCCGGTCCATTCCCCACCACCACCACCTGCCACTCCCCCTGCCTCCTGGCAATGCCCGGACCGGGTTGGAAGGACAATGTGTCCAGCAAGACCCACTGACCCTGAGAGTCCCAGGCCCGGCCAGCTGAGGTGGTCGCCTGCTATGGGCAGGGACGGGTGAGCGGGCGAGGCTAATCCCCGTGGCGGGCAGCCTGTGCCCCGGGCAAGTCCCAGGGGACAGAGGCTGTGGAGCATGAGGTGCGGGGAAGGGCTCATTGTTTCCTCAGGTCTGTGTCTCCTGGAGGCAGGAGCAGCCCCCGGCCCCACCTCCAAGGCCTGGCAGGCTGTCGGGGTGGAGCCAGGTGCCTGTCTGCAGCAGGTGGAAGGATGGGTCCCCATATCCTGGCCACCAGGGCGCCCAGGTGGTGGACAGAAACCGACGGTGGTGATGAAAACAGAAAAGAGGGCCGTGACGGCTCCTTCTGCCCCGGTGCCCCAGGCACCCAGTTCTCCCCCTGGCTGCCCAGGCGCAGGAGAAGCAGCTGCGGCCTGAGGAGGGAAGTCTCTGACCAAGGCCACTTAGCTTGTGGGTGACAGAGGTGAGACTGCACCCCCCCTTGGAGGCTCCGACAGGTGGTGGCCACGCCAGTCAGCCAGGCCAGGGGGCCCGAGGGTACTGGGCTGACCTCCGCCTGGCCACCACTACCTCCTTCGCGCTGCCCTAGAGAATCCCATGCCAACTGTGTCCTGACACCCCGACTTCACACTCCCCCCCAGCCCCTGGGTCCAGCTGTGGCCATGATGACCGTCCATCTCTCCACTGCTGCCCCCCACGCCACTTCTGTGTGGGCTGCTGTCACCACATTCTGCTCAGAGTAAGAACAGCAGCGTTCCCCTCTCTGCATCCTCCCGGCCTGGCCACTTGAAGGGGACAAGCACGAGGCCGTCGGGGGACAAGGCCCCGAGAACGGATTTAACAGGGGTCAGCCCCGAGGGGCTGGAGGAGGCTTACAGGCCGCAGGTTTAAGAAGCTGAGCTGCCCCAGCCACGCCCCTCCCCTGGGTGTGTCTGCCCCTCAAGGCCTTCACCCACAAGGCACGAGAGAGTCGGTGAGGTAAACTGAGGTAAGTCGGCCCAGCTTCTCAGACTGCAGCCACGCAGCCAGCCCAAGAAGACAGCTTTAGAGGTCAAAGGAGACAGATCTGGGAACCACAGCCCACTAACCAGGCGCCACTAAATCCTCAAGCCACGTGTCCTCAGACACCTCTCAGGGGCGGCGCCAGCATGCTCACCTCGGTCCAGCTCCTCCCCCACGGAGCCTGGCCCCTCCTGGTAGAAGCGCCTGGCAAAGTCCTCCACCTGGTGCCGGTAGGTGAATATCTCCCCCCGGGTGATCTGAGGAGAGGGGGGTCGTGTCAGCTCAGCCACCAGGGGGGCTGACCGTCCCTGGCGGGCGGGACAGCGGAAAAGGTACCTCTGTGAACGTCTTCTTGATGGAGCCCAGGGAGTGCTCCACGTTCATGGATTCGCTCATCAGGTTCAGCCACATGCTCTCGATGGCGTCCGCCAGCTCCTTCTCCGCCTCCGAAGGCTGGTCGGGAGTGAAGAAGAAATGGTCAGCAATTGGAATTAAAATGTCTGGGCCTGGGTGAGATGGTTTCTCAGTGTGGTCTTGATTTTTAGTGATGTGGCCCTGATGATTAGTGATGTGGAGCAGCTTTCCTTCTGCCTGCTGGCCATTTGTATGTCTTTTTAGTTCTCCCCATTTTTTGGCTGGGCGTTTTGCTTTGTTTTTGTTAAGTTGTGTTAAGTTTGTCAGCAGACTCTTATCACTTGTGTGGGGGGGCAAAGATTTTCTCCCATTCAGTTGGGTGTCTTTTTGTTTTGGCTATTGTCTCTTTTGCTGTGCAGAAGCTTTTTAGTTTGATGTAGTCCCAGCTGTTTGTTTTCCTTCATGGAGCTAGAAGGAATCATGTTAGTAGAAATAAGTCAGAAAGAAGAAAGTAAATATGGGATGGTGTCACTTATAGGAGGGATACAGGGAAAACAAGCAAACAAATGGACAAGAAAAATTTAACACTGCCAACAGAACTGAAGCACAGAGCAAGGAGGATGAAATCGGGGGAGGGGGAGGGCACAAGAGATAAAGATGGTTCGCAGTTGATAAGGTGATGGGAGAACTTCAGGGCAGACAATGATGTAATTTATATGTGTGTGTGTACATATATACATGTATGCACTCAATAAAAAATAAATATTTTTTAAATAAATAAATTAAATGAAATATCTAGGCAAAGCGATGACTCAGGGACGTGGTCTGACACAGCAGATGAGGCTGTCTGGATGGAGAAAGAGCTGCTTGAATGATAACACTCATATGAAAGTCACTTTCTTAGTATTAAGATCAGTTCAGGATAGGATCATTTTTTGAAAGTAAATAGAGAGCTAGAGATACAGAGATAGAGACAGAGACGGAGACAGAGAGACAAGTGAGAGGAACAAGCCCTTCTTCATAAAGCGAAATCCAGCTTGAAGACACAACCGTGTCCAGCTGCATCTGGCTGCCAGTTCTCTGTTTTTCCTATGTCACTTGCTATCTGTGCTATGACTCGACAGGTCTGTGTTTTACTGATTTTATTTGCAGGGTTTCTTGTGAAGCCTCAAATAGCGCTTAGCTTTGTGTGATTGTTTAAAAAAAAATTCAGCTCAAATCAGCGTCAGCTCGGCTGAAAATAGCCGCATCTTGACTTGCTGATAACCCAGTGGTGCAATGAGGAGCGAACGCGAGCTCCTCCAGTGAGACACGTCACCCAGAGTTTCCAGTCTCTGTCACTTGTCCTGTCAACGTCCAGAACTCAATCAGACATGACAAGCACACAAGGACACAAGGTGGCAAATGATGTCAAGAGACCCATGAGTGGGGCAAGCAGAGTGCAGAGACGGAGAAGACACAGAAGCTGAGTCATCATGCTTAACGGAGCAAAGGAAACAACAGACAAGGCTGCTGACGTTTGGCAGAGAACAGAACGTTATCTTCAAAGGCGACTCGAGACCTGCCTGTTGGCTTGAAGTTAAGAACTCAGAAGGCAGGTCAGGGGCCAATGAGGCAGATCAGAGACAGCTGAAGGGGAGCGTCACGAGCTGAACTAGTGGATCAAAGCACCAGGGAAAGACAAGGACAGGAAGGAAGAGGGAGACGGCGTCGACACCACAAGAAGGTCTAGTGTGGCCTTGGGGTCCCAGAGAGACACAGGAGAACACCGCGAAGCTTTTAATCCCCTAAGACTTCAATAGATGCAACCACCCAAATGACCCAGGAAAAGGTATTGGAAGGAAAACAAAAGGTATCGGAAAACTAAAAAAAGGTACTGGAAGATCTTGAAGTCACAGCGCAGTTCTCGCTTTCTCTCCGGTTCCTCAGCAAGACTTTTCATCTACTTTCTTTCCTTTCGGGTTTTCCTCAGCTCTCTCTTCCACGGCCGCACCATTTGGGCCAAAGCTCAATGTGGTCGGCACACAGATGGGAAGAGCTGGGAGGCCTGGTGCAGCCGCAGCCTGGGCCCCAGCAATGGCTGCGTGCCGCATGCAAGGCTGAGAAGCAACCTCGGGGCTTCCTCTGCTCCGAGCCCCCCACCCCCACCCCCCGGGGCGACTCATGCCCTAAGTCCAGGTGGGGTCTGCTTGAGAAAGGTTCCTGAAAGGCTCCTGGTCTTCACCCCTGCTGGGAAGTGCTAAAGAACGCAGATGCTCGAGCCTGCAAGCGGGTGGCTCCCGCCTCTAGCATCTCACCACTGACTGCAGGCAACCTCCTCTGTAAGGAAGCAGGCCCGCCCCCGGCACACACCCGGAGCAGGCGTGGGCGGGAAGGGGCAGGAGAGCCTTACGTGAACCCCGTTTGTGGTGCCAGTGGGACAGCACAGCCACAGCAATGAGGCAGAGCCCCCCACAGCCTCCACACGGCCCACTGACATCGGGGACAGCTGAGCCCCGGCCTTGCATGGGTTCGGGGGTGCACGGGTCGGCGCCCAGGACAGAGGGTGCACGGTTGAGGCTGCCGGGGTGGGGCACAGAGAGCGGGTCACTGGCTTGAGCCTGAGGCTCTCAGGACAGAACAGCTGGACCCCAGTGGTCAGGAGAAACAGATGGGGCTCCTCCTGGAAGAGGCTGCTCGGCTAGGGGAGCCCCGGACCTGCCACCCCAAGCTGGGGGCGCCACAAATGGATGAGAGACGTGCTGAGCGAGGGACATCCTTGCTCATACCAAACATCACTCCAGTGCACTGGAGACGCTCCAGCAAGTCTCCATCTGTGACGCAGCCCCTAACCTCCTGGCATGGACCCCCTGGAGAGACACGTCCCTGAAAGAGGTGCGCCCCTACAGGTGTTCTCTGCTAGATGATGAGCCCCCATCCTCCTGCCCCACGCGCTACACAGCCCGGGGACTTGGGTTTTCCCTTCCCTACCAGCGCACTGTGACCGTCCCTCGGCCAGGGTGTTTAAGGGGCTGGGGCCCTCTGCTAAAGGCCTCAGCACCTGCTCACGGAGCCCCGGGCTACAACTCCATCTAGACTATCTGTTTCTTCCATCTGTTTTCCTTCTTCCTGCCCACAGCCACCAGCACCGAGCTCAGGAGGAAACCAGAGCAAAGAAGCGACTGGATGGATGAGGGCTCAAGCCCTGTGGGGAGCGGGCGCAAACACCCCAGGGAGACTCTGAACCCAAGAAGAGACGTGAACAGCTCGCAGCCTGGACGCCCATCAGCAGCAAACCATGCCCGCCCTGCAGCTGGCGTTCACAGACAACCAGAGCAGCGTGGGCATGGGGTCTAGGAGATGCCGAGATGGAGGATCTGGCCCAGAGGAGGTGTCTCTATGGACGCCCTCCCCCACGATGGTCTGGCACCCACAACACAGCAGGAGGTCTGACCCCTGTTCCCTAGGGGTTACCCTTGGGTGCCCCACTGGCTGGCCCTGTGTACCCACGGCCTCTTGCAGTACCAGCCCCCGAAGACTTCAACGGGCACACAGAGCAGCCTGGGCATCTATCCTGGTTACAGCCCAAAGAACCTGAAGATGAGGAGACAGAGCACACTACAAACACCAGAGCAAGAAATCCCAGAGAGAAGCCCCGAGCCAGCAGAACCGCCAAAGGAGGAGGAGGAGGAGGTTGAGGGAGCAGCGGTAGCAATGCCTGGGGAACTCAACCAAGGACACAGAGCAACAGCTCCTGGTAAAGGAAGCTGAGCAAAAAGATAGGAACTGATGGAGTGAAGGGACACTGTAGCTGCCTTTCTAACATACAGCTGGGAGCCTCGAGAGCAGACGTACAGAGCAATGAAGAGAAACGGGGGCCAGCACCCCCAGGCTTGGACATAGGCCCAAAGAATACTGAGCTGCCAATATGAAAACCCTATGTTCCTCAAGGTTTGCAGCAGCAGTATTCACAGTCACCAGGACATGGAAGCAGCCCAGATGTCCATGGGTGCACAGCTGGATCACAAAGATGTGGTATATCCATGCTGTGGAGTATTATACAGCCATGAAAAGGCAGGAATCAGCCATTTTCAACAAAAAGGCGTGAATTTGGCAGATCATGTGCAGCAAAGTCGGTCAGAATGATAAAAACAAACACTGGGCTTTTATAGAGCAGGAGACATGATAAGATGAAGCACTTGAAAAAACCAGCAGGCCTCGATGAACAGCCTAAGGGCTCTGAGGTTGAGAGAGAGGGAGCTAGAGAGGAACAGGCAGGCATAGGGATGGGGAGAAGGGGGTAATAAGAATACACCTTGTTACCATGGTGCTGTACAGTGGACAACCTTCCCCTAAGAAAGTCACCGTGTCAGAAGCGACTGCATTGGCCTTTACTTCTAATGTGGGGAGTGCTCTGGGGCTCTCAATTTCTTTCTTACTGGATGTGGGGGGCTGAGGGAAACAGGAATCAGGGTGACCCCCAGGCTGCTGGGGGCTCAAGCGGTGGGCCGATGCTGGTGCCATTCATAGAAACAGGAATACGGGGCAGGACCCGGCTGCCGGGCGGGAAGTCAGGCGTTCCCTCCTGGACAAGCCACAATGACCGTTGGTTGCCTGCTGCAGGAAGCAGGTGACAGACGGGGAGAGCAGGACGTGGATAAGAGGGGTGGAGATGGACATGTGGGTCATCTTGCACAACGGGCACTCCACGCCTGAACGCTCTCTGTGAGGATGTGGAGAGCAGGCAGGCGAGGGAAGGGGATGCGATTCAGCTCAGAACACTCCAGGGGTCAGAGACGCAGCCGGCTGAGACCACAAGGGTCCGGACCCAGGTGGTGAGTGGCCCCAAGTCGAGGCCCGGGAGGGGGCACCTGGCAACACCAAAAGGTAAAGAAGGCTGTGGGGATGTAAACTGGTCCAGCCACTGTGGAGAGCTGTGTGGAGGTCCCTGAAACGAATGGAAATGGAGCTACCATTTGACCCATCAATTGCTCTGCTGGGAATCTGCCCAAAGGAGACCTCAGTGCTTGTACCAAGGGACACCTGTGCCCGGCTGTTCACTGCAGCACTATTCATAACGGCAAGAACAGCCCACATGTCCCAAAACAGACGACTGGATGAACAAGCTGTGGGCTCTCTGCACCACAGAACGTTACTCATCAATTAAAAACGACAAATTTGACGACTTGATGACAACATGGATGGACCCAGAAGAAATCCCATTAGCAGAAACAAGTAAGAGGGAAAAAGACAGACACCAAATGGTGTCACTAATATATGGGACAGAGAGAAACAGGCAAAAGGCCAGGAGGAAAAGCCCAAACAAGCCAACAACCAAACTGAAGTTCACAATTGGGGGTGTGGGGGGGACAGGAGAGGGCGGGAACAGCAGGGAGGGAAGGTGGTGGGTGAACCCCGGGGATTACAAAGATGTGAAATTTACATATAAATAAATTGTTTAATTGGAAAAAGGTAAGGAAAGTCAATGACGTCCACTCACGTAGATGTTGTACATGGCCATGGTGCGGTACCGCTCCTGGACGTCTTTGTACCTCAGCTCCATGGCCAGGGACTTGCTCCTGATCTCTGCGATGGTGGCCAGGACAAGCTTGAGGTCTTCCAGGGTGCTGGGGCTCCGCTTCAGCTGTTTGGCCAGGCTCTGGAAAACAGGATTGACAGGACACAAGCCGCGTCGACGGGAGACCCGGCTCCGGCGTGTGGCCCTCGGCCGGCGCAAGACCCCGGGCCGCTACCTCCATCTCCTCGCGGAGGTTGAGCAGCTCCTCCCGGGCTGAGTCGTTGAGGAGCCTCCCCAGGGACACCACCCAGGACTTGGCGCTCCCGCGCACGGCGCTGGCCAGCGTGCCCAGCTGCAGGCGGATGCACTGCTCGTCCCTGGTCAGCGGGTGGCGCAGGACATCGGCAGCGATCCTGGAGTAGAACTGCAGCTTCTCATCGTAGGCCACACAGGGGGGCTTCTTGGCGGCGAACTTCTCCATCACGATGGTTTTGTCCAGCTTCCAGAGGGGCCGGTAGCGCTTCCACTTCTGCAGGTACTTGGTGAGGTTGATGAGGATCCGGTGGATGTTCTGGGGGATCATGAGTGCATGGTCTGTGATCTGGGGGTTCAGGGAAATGTCGTTGTAGAAGCTGATGATGACCAGTTCTTCCTCCTCCCCCTTCTGGGGCGGGCACTCGATGCAGCTGCCGCGCATCCATCGGATGAAGTGCTGGCAAAACAAGAAGGGAGGGGGCGTGAGCATTTATTCTGCTCCAGATGTGTACATCTTGGCATGCATGAGCAGACGTAAATCTCGCGCTGGACTAGCAGTGCTAGACTGCACAAATGACCACAATGCTTTGCTCCCCGTACACAGAGACGAGCGTGCCTTCTCACTCCAGGCTCGCCGGGATGCCGCTTGGTCCACGCAAGGGGTAGGAGGGACGGGGCATAAACTCCATGCCAGGGGCCCCAGCAGGTCTGCAGCTTCCGCTTTCAGGCTCTGGAGCAGCCGGGTGCCCCCCAGCAACCAGCCAGGCCCCAGACAGGTGCTCGAGGCCCTCAGTTGCCACACACAAGGGAACATAACCAAGCCCAGAAGGGCCGCTCAGCAGAACACCCCAGCAAACCCCCCGCCCGCAGTGCCATGACGGGAGACAGAGCATTTTGGGCCGCGAAGACCTGAAATGACTTCTTGTGCAAAAAAAAAAAAAAAAAAGTCCTTTAAATGGCGTGACCTGCCACTTCCTGTCAGCTGGGTGAGTAAAGCTCATGTCTCCATCTTCACAAATGAGAAACGTTGACCAAGCAGCGTCCAGAACAAATGGGTCACTGGACCTTCCCCCTGCACAGTGAGGGTCCCCCTCTGAATCAGCCACAGCCTGTCAGCAAGCCACAGGCGTGGGACACGCGTCTTTGAAGCGCAGTCCTGTCCTCTGCGCGGCGGGGTGGCCACACCCCCAAACGCCGCTGTGCACTAATAGCAACCTCCACTCAGAGCCACGAACTGTCAGCTACTGTACTAGGGGTCGGCAGGTGTCCCCTCCTCTTAGCTCTCTGGCAGTTCTAGAAGCGGGACAGACATATCATCACTTCCCCTTGGAAGATGCGGCCAAAAAGATGGTCTTCAAGAACTTGCACTTGTTTTGTTTCCGGTCATGAAATGAGGGTCCTGGAGTCCCAAAAGGTGGTGTGGCTGAATCTCACTAAGTGACCTCATCAGCAAAGGCTTCTCTGCAGAGGTTCTTATTTACAAAGTCCATGCCCCACGTTCTCCAAGGACAGGTCAAAATTCTTTTCCTCTGAAAGGAAGCCCGAATGAAACGAATACCAGCTTTACTCTAAGCTTCAAGCCCGTCGCCTGGGGTGGGAGGTGCATTCTGCGACCATATGTTTCACAGAGAAGGTTTCCTATTTGTCTAGCCCTTGGATAGTGTTTTGTTTCCCCACTCAGAGTTGATGGTGTAACATCTACAGCAAGAGAATTTACATAAAGGAAACTTAATCATCCATTTTGCGGAGAAGAGAAAATATGTTCAGCTTATTCACTTGTTTCCAAGAGAGTGGAAACACGCATCCTACTGGCAATATTTACAGTCAGTTTCATGCCAAGAAAAAAAAATCCCCAAACATGTCTGACTTCGCAAACAAGAGGAAGATGGCAGTGTGCGGGAGGCGCTGACAGCTTGGCCCACAAAGACGGTCCGACGTTTCCATTGTTGGTGAGGCCGAGACTTTGGAATTTTTGCCAAAAACATTTCACTCAACAAGCGCTGATCCCGAGCCAGGTTCATGTGAGATGCTGTCCGGGATGCAGGGGGTCCTGCGCGAACAGAACCGCCGAGGCATAAGAAAGTCAGGCCGTGATCAGGGCTGGGAAGAGGACAGGCCAGGCGGACATGAGAGAAAGGACAGAGTCAAGGTTGGGGGCAGACATTTGGGGCCGGAGGAAACGCCAGGTGCACCCTTCAAACAAGGAGCTGGCGGTTGCAGGGGTACTGCAGGCTGACTGGCCTTGGAGCAGGGAGAGGCAGGGCCTGGGCCCAGAAGCAGGTGTAGATGGTGAGGGGGTTCTCGGGCATTGTGAGGAGACAGAGGACATCCTGGAGGCAACATGGAGTCGTCGGGGACTCAGACAAGGACCCACGAGGCAGCTCATCTTTAGCAGCTGGCTCCGACCGCCTGTGGTGGCAAATGTCGCTCAGGCGTCCAGGGCAGGGATGCTGGTGGCCTGGACAGACCGGCCTGGGAGGAGCGTAGGGAGTGTGCTTGGGAGGCAAGCTGACAGACTGACTGACCAGCTGGAGATGGGGGCTGAGGGAAACAGGAATCAGGGTGACCCCCGGGCTGCTGGGGGCTCAAGCGGTGGGCCGATGCTGGTGCCATTCACAGAAGCAGGAAAAAGGGGCAGGACCCAGCTGCAGGGCGGGAAGTCATGCGTTCCCTTCTGCACAAGCACAACGACCATTGTCTGCTGCAGGAAGCAGGTGACAGACTGGGAGAGCGGGGCGTGTGAGATGAGGTGGAGATGGACTCTCAGGGTTCAGAGACGCAGCCGGCCGAGACCACAAGGGTCCGGACCCAGGTGGGGAGCAGCCCCAAGCCGAGGCCCTGGAGGGGGCGCCTGGCAATTGGCCCCGCCATGTGTGACCGGACACGGGCCCTGCTGCCCTCACCTTGCTGATCTCCACGCAGTTTCGGACACAGTGGACACACATCTTGTCGATCTCGTTGGCGTTGGGATGAAGGATGATCTCCGGGGCGGTCAAGATGGTTTCCGTTTGGAACAAAGGGACATTCCCAAGGATCAGAGAATTGAAAGACTGCAGATTCCTAAGGGGTGAGTGAGAAACAGAGTCAGATTCGCCAGCGTGACGTAAAGGCAACGGCTGAGGGAAGTGACTCGAGCCGTCACTGGAAGAAATCGACTCTGAGGAAGATACTCGAGGTCTAAGGGCCCCCGTGGAGTGAGTCTGCATGTTACTTTGCAGGCCTGGGCTTTACAAACCACTCATTTCCACTTGGGGAAACCTACTCTCTCGGAGTTGAAGGCACCTCAGCAACAACTGCGACTTCCAAATGTCCTTCAACTCTGAACTGTCCACACAAGTGAATAGTCCTATCTCCTCTCGCAGCCGTCAGACACGCGCCAGGAAGCCCGACTTACTTCAGGATGAGCCTGGTCAAGACCTCGTAGATCCGATTTTCCCAGTACTCGTAGTAGGAGAGCAGCCTGGGGGCCTTGCCCGTGTTGCTGTGGACCACCAGGCCCTCGACCTTCGTCAGCAGAGGCCCGATGGCGAGGTACCACCTGACCATGTGCTCCACGTCCTTCAGCCGTTCTCGATCGATGTGCTCGAAAAACTCCTTCACACCTGCAGAAGAAGATACCAGGTGACGGGCTCAGTGGGTGATAGCCAGGACATGGCCCTGACGGCCAGGTCCCGGCAGTTGGACATCTTGGAAGCACAAAAACAGCCTCCGACCTTGACTCAGGACAGAACAAGGCAAGGCCAGAAGTCGAGCTGCGTCCCCGTCAGGAGTCAGTGGCAGCAGGGCTGCCGCCCGTGCTGAGACAAGCGCCGCACTGAGGTGGCTTCCCACCCCCGGTTGTTCACTGGCTTGTCTGAGGCCACTTACGAGGTCTCGTGTGAACAAGGACACGACACGAACATGCCCATCGAGCACAATTCACTTTGCTGTCACCACATAACTGACCAAAGTCGCCTGGTTTTCACTCAGAATTTGTCACATTGAGTAACATAGAAATACGAACAGGTTACTAAGGTCCTAAGAATTACCAGGACCTTTTCAGGTAAATAACTGAGATTTTTAGGAATGGTTTTATTCTATTCATGGGCTAAGTGTATGTAAGAGCGTGTACATGCGGGTGTGTGGGTGTGTAAAAATGTGTTGTAAGAGTGTGTGTGGTGTGTAAGGATGTGCTGTAAGTGTGCAAGCAAGTACGTAAGAATGTGTTGTAAGAGCACATACATGGGTGTGTGTAAAGATGGTAGTGAGAATGCATGTGTGTGGATATTTGTGTAAGAATGTGTTGTAAGAGCATGAGTGTGTAAGAATGGGTTGGAAGAGTGTGTGCAGTTGTGTGAGAATGTGTTATAAGAGTGTGTGTGCAGGTGTGTGTGTGAGAATGTGTTGTAAGCGTGTGAGTGTAAGAATGTATTGTGAGAGTATGTACAGGTGTGGGTGTAAGACTATGTTATGAGAGTGTGTGTGGGTGTGTGTGTAAGGATGTGTTGAAAGTGTGTGCAGGTATTGTAAGAATGTGTTGTGCAAGTGTGTGGGGGTGTGTAAAGATGTGTTGTGTGTGCAGGTGTGTGTATAAGGATGTGTGGATGTGCGCGTATGTAAGAGCATGTATGAGTGTGGGGGGGAGTATTAAGAAAGTGCTGTAAGTGTGTGGGCGGGTGGGTGTGTAAGTTTGTGTTGTAAGAGGGCATGTATGTGTGGATGTGTGCGTAAGAGAGCATGTGTGGGTGCATATATAAGAATGTGCTATAAGAGAGTGGGGGTGGTTGTATGTAAGGATATGTTGTAAGAGGGCATGCGTGGATGTGTGGAAGACAGCGTGTGTGAGTGTGCGCTTGCCTCTAGAGCGCATGCACTGTGAGCAGGGCGCTGCCTGGCTCCTCCCAGCGCGGAGAGGTGAAGCCAGCCTACCTGGGAGCTCGTCCTCACTCTGAGGCACCGGGTACTTGAAGAGGTTGACGGACTCGATCAGCGTCAGCCGGGACGCGATGTCGTCTGCGTTCTTGTGTATCTGGTGCACCAGGGACTCAAACTTGCTGATGGCCTGCTTACAGCGCGTGATATAGTCGGGGATGCCTTGGGGGAAGGGAGGAGGGGAAGAGGGTCTGGGTGCTGGTGGCCCTCCTTCCCCTGGGGCCTCCAGTCATGCCAGGCACTGCGAGTACTCGGTCCAGGAGCCCTGCACGCAGCGCAGCCTGGCCCTGGACCCCACGTCAGGCTGCCCACCCTGCCTACACACTCCTGTGGCCTCTGGCCAGAAACGTGACGAGACCGCGACTGTGGAACAGCCGAGCGTGAACTAAGCATGATGCTTTTTGTGTCATCCACCCTTAAGCGCTGGGAAGCGGGCACACGTCCCCCCACTTTCCACAAGTCGATCACCCCTATTTGCTGATTTGGGGGTTGAGGCTTTCCCATGTGTATTAATGGCGATTACATTCCCAGACCCCGAAACACCCTACACAGTCAGCCCGACAGGGACGGCCTTCTCTTGGGCAGCGGGGGGACTGGTACGGAGACGAGGCCTTTCTTTCCAAGTTAGGAGACAGCCTGTGAGGTTGGGGCATGGGGGTGGAGCCAGACAGCCAGACCCGGGCGCACGCCCTCCACACAGAGAGAAGGGGGAAAGGGAAATGGCAGCGGGAGGGGGGGTGCACAGGAGGGGGTTTGGAGCAGGAGCAGAGTTAGGAAAAGAGAAGAACAAAACACCTGTTTATGGGAAACAGCAAAGTTCCACTTCCTGTAAAGAGAAGAGAGTCGTTTCCTATTGGGCACAGACAATCCAAGTGACTCCATTTTGCTTAAAACCTCCGTTTTGAAACCAGTGTCCTCTCCCAGAGTCCGGTGCCCTTGGTGGAAAGGACCCACCATGGCTGGCTGCCCCACAGCCTGGTTCTGCCTCCCCCGATTCCTGGTTGTTCCTGACCACTGCCTCGTACACCTGATGGAGGATGGACGCCAGCACTGTCCTGATGGAGGATGGATGTTGACATTATCGGAAACCGTAGTTATGGGAACGCATCCCCACCCGCTTGCTTCACGATGGGGGCCGTGGTGGTGTTGCCTTGTAAAAGGCTGTCCCAGAGACTGCTGGGGTCTCTCTTACAGTCTTGGCTTACGGACCCTGGTGCACCCGCTTCTTGGCAATAAACTGCTGCTCTGAACCTCAGCTGGAGTCCTGGCGTCTTGTGGAGCAGCCTGCGGGTCCTAACACTTCCCTCACCCCTCCGCTAAACCAAGCAAACCCCCTACACATTACCAGTATGACATGCCCAGAGACCCCAAGGTGGAGAGGCTGACTGGCTGGGGAGGGGGACTGGTGGCAGGGGAGAAGGGGTTGGGATGCGAGGGGCGTGACACCGTGGTGAGTTCCCTGCACTCTCGCTCCCCATACACCCAGCCTCGGAGCCGAGGCCCAGAATTGTTGATGCCAAGACGCCCACTCTCTGGAGCCAAAGAGCCAAGAACAGGACGTCCTCCCAAGACAGACGTGCAGGTCACGAAGGCCCTGCTGCCGCCAGCACCACAGACAAACGGTGACCTGACCCTGGCCTGGGCAGCAGGGGCCAAACAGCAGTGAGCCCACACCCCCCAGTGCTGATGAGGTGCCCCCAGCCCTCACGCCCGCTGCGCTGATGCCAGGCAAGACCATGGAGTGACCTTTGGGTGAGCACGTCCCTCCTGTACAGAGGCAGACAGAGCCAGTGAAGACCGGACCGGGCAGGAATCAGATCCCCCCACCTCTCTCTCAAGGGTGGATGGGGAGTTAGGCCTTCAGCTCCCCCGGGCGGTGAAGCTGTGTAGCAGGAAGAATGACCAGAGGGAGCTGGTCAACAGGGAGGAGACACCGAGAAGGGGAAAGAGCACACCCGGCCAGGCTGTGACGACATGAAATATGCACATGTGTAATCGAGTGAAAAAAAAATTTTAAAAAGAAGGAAACTGGAAACGACCACCTTTAAGGCCACACCGGAGCTTCATCTGAAGAAAGGAGGCGATTCCTTCAGCGACAGAGGAAAGGCTGAAGACCAGACCTTGGGAAGCCACTGCCTGGGAAGCAGTTCAAGAGCTCTGCTCGACAGAGCGCAAAAGACAGCCCACACCTGCCAACCCTGTAGAAGGACAGCTCGTACCCCTGGCGGCCCGAGCCGCCTGCTGTGCTGTCCAGGAGCGCAAGTCCACACCCGGGAGACAGGGCGGAGCTCCAGAGAAAGGAAAGACGAGCGGGCCAAGCACGGACCAGCGACTTGCAGCGAGAGGAGATGGCGTGACAGGAGGGGGGAAGAGGGGAAGGGTGAGGGATAAGGGTACAGTACGGAAGACAGGGCCACACCTAAGGGGAATGACAACCACACACACAGGCCCAATATCGTATGAACACTACAAAATGAAAGTTTTTTAAAACAGTACAGCTCATGGTAGATGCTAATCTATACCCAGAACTTTAGCTTTTGAAAGTCAAGAAAATAAAGGTTTTTTAGCTTTCTAAAAATGAAAAATAAATAAACGGCAACAACACAACCACAGAGTGATTGTCTCCCTTCTCGCTGCAGCTTTCCGAATTAGGCTTGACGGCTGCGATGGAAATGATCACGTTGTCCGCAGCTGGCCTGAGAGAACAAACCAGCGCAGATCCATGATTGTAAGGACAGGGGTCAACATTCCTCTCCCAGCAGCTGGCAGAGCGATTAGACAGAGAATCTTCAGGAACAGAGAAAAATGCAAGCAGACCATCAGCCAACAAAGCCTCACCAACATGTGTGGGGTATCGTCCCCCACGTGACTGCATATTCTCTTCGAGACCTGCAGAACATGCAGCACGATGGACGAGATCCTGGGCCACTAAACAAGCCTTAAGGAATTTAAAAGATCTGAAGTTATGAAGAACGCGATCTCTGACCACCAGGGGCTCAAACCACAAATCAATGACAGAGAGAAAACTTAAAAAAAACCCTCCAAATTCTTGGAAACTTAGAACACGTTGCTAAGTAATCCGTGGGCCAAAGAGGAAGTTGTAAGTCTTGGGGGAAAAGATTTAAAATGCATCAATGAAAGTCAAGATACCACAATCAAAACGTGTGGGACACAGCCACATCTACGCCGAGAGGGAGATCCGTGGCTCCCCAGATGCACGTACAAGCTCAGAGGAGATTAGTGGTCTAAGCTCCCACCTCAGGAACCTAGAAGCACAGGGTAAATGGAAAGCAAGCAGAAGGAAGCAATTCACATTAATTAACTAAATTTTTAATCGAGTGATTTAAAAATACTCAAGAAAAAAATCAACAAACTGAAGACAGAAAACCAGTGAAACAAAAGACTGGTTCTTTGAATAGAAATGATAAAACGGACTGACATCTAGCAGGCGTCTGGAAGACAAGAAAAGGCTGAGCACGATGACAGGACACGACAACTCGATGTCAATGAACTGGACACCACGGACCACTCACCCGGAGGAAAACAGGTTGTATGGATCCCCTAGCGTTATCCAGGGGGTAGAATCCATAGTTTCAGACTAGTTTTTAAAAAAAGGAAGGAAGGAGGGCGGGAGGGAGGGTGGGCAGAGGGGGAGGGCTG
>PVHY01026973.1:0-16730 GCA_004024945.1 Uropsilus gracilis
GGGAGGGAGGGAGGGAAGAAGGAATGGAGGGAGGAAGGGAGAGAGGAAGGGAGGATTGGCATGGTATCCACCATTAACACAGCTGATGTTATGCATTAATAATAGCATTGTGTAGCTAGGAATAAGAGTTACTTCCTTTTTGTTTTAGAACTGCAAATTTCAAAAAGAATTTGGCAATATTATGGAGATTCAACTTTCTGACTTGATTGTTTTAGGGCTCAGCTGAGCAAAGCTTAGGTTGACTACACCAAGATGTAGTTGCTGGCCTTCATAAGACTTTATAGTTTTGTTTTGTTTCTTTTTTTTTTCCAGAGAGATAGAATGGGAGGAGAAAAGAAAAACAAGACTTTTGCAATGTGAGATGACTGGCAAAGCTCTGTTCCCAAAAGGGAGGGAAAACAAGGAGGAAAGATATTAAAAGGGACTTAGGAGAGAAACAAAGGACGGCCATTTTTGGAAAGGAGGAGGGCCTGGCCACGATGGCTGGGGTAGCCCTGGGCCTATGGCTTTGGCCAGGGCTATGAACTCATAAGCCTTAGCATGCATAATCTGATGTGTGCTAAAGGAGTCTGAAGACTTTGGAGATTTGAACTTCGTGTTGGAGCTTGTTTTATCTAGTTTTATTCAAATGCTTTTAGAGAGGCCATGATTGTGGCTTAAGAAAATGAACCTGATTTGATGTTGGTTCCTGTATGTTGGAGCTTTTCTACTGCCTAAAGCTGAGATGGATGCCAAAAGAGAAGAGGGAAGCAAGTCTTGGACCACATGTTTGGAGGAAGTCAAAATAGATGCCAAAAAGGAAAAAGAATGCCTTGCTTTTGGAACACATGCTGGTGAAATCAGATTAACTGGGCATGTGGTGAGGTGACCAGGGACTAAAAAGGACAGTTTTGAACATGTGGTGGGGTAACTGAATTTTTCATGTTCATTTTGTAGCACATGTAATGGGGTAACCAGGGTTTTTACATACTTATTTTGTAGCACATATTTAGGTAATTACTTTCTTACCTGCTTACTTAGTAATACATAGTTTGATCACTTTAAGAGTTTGGTCTGGCTTTGGAATTACATTGGAAGGCTGTGCACAGGAGAACCCTAAAGGGGGCAGGCAAGAGACAGGTTTAAATAATAGAAGTTTCTTTTTTCTTTCTCTTGGGAAAAAGGGCCCTTGGACAGCAGGTATCTATATGACAAAGATAACTTGTATGTGGAAGCTGAAGAGTTAATAAAGGCTTTCGTCCATTTTGTATTAGATTGAAAGGTAAGGGTTTTTCTTTGGTTTAGGAAAAGCAGGAAAAGGATTTTTTTTTAGTAAAAAGCCTGTTTTCCCCTCTTCCTGATAACAGGAGGGAGGACAAATGAGACAAAAGAAAAACAGTAAACAGTCCTCATCATACCTTGGTGCAGTTCAGCAGTGTTAATGTGCCTCGTGAAACTCTTGATAAATGGAGGTTGAAATCCTCACTGATATTCATATTAGGAAATTGCTTCAACTTCCGAGCTGCACGATGTAGAAACATGGCCTCCTATTACAGAAAAAAAGTCAGAAGAGCTGTGTTTCAAATGAAATTTTAAGAAATGGTAAGTTTTCTTAAGTCTAAATTCAGATCTGTATTGCTAAATAATGCCCCACCTCCACCCCAGCTGTCTGTTCCAGTTAATCACATGATTGACAAGTAACTAGATTGCACCCTTCTAGTTCCTAGGTGAGAGCACGAAGTGCCTAAAACTTGGGTTAATGATTATCTGACTTTTAAAATTGCTTTTCTCTGGTACATATGTATGATCTTATCATTTTGAGTGGAGTCATAATAAGTTTATTCAATTTTAAACAAGATAAGAAAAGAAAGGACTTCTCAAAGCAGCGATAATGAAAGGTATGTGTAATTTATTATTATTTTTTGTATTTTTAAAGCTATGGATGAATAACTGATAATATGCAAATGGAGGGCTATATTCACAAATTCTGCAGATATTTAATATAAAAAATTATAAAACCTTATGTGAATATACTATGAGATACCATGGGGTTAACTCAGTTATTATGAATTTATAATGCATTGTTACTTGAATTTTAAAAAACGTAAAAAAAAATCATCACAGCACATTAATTTCTGTAGAAAAATTATTGACACAAATTTGTGAAAATTTTATAAAGCACAATCAACCAATTAGAAGTGGCAGTTGTTTGAAGAGAAGTAAATAATGAAAGAAAAAGTTTCAAAGTGCCCACACTAAATTATGTCCATAATTTATGTATATATGTGAGGAAGCAATCACTACAACAAGCTTTTTCCTGCATACGAATTTCAAAAATAATAGATCTGTTGTGTCTTTGAGTTCAGCAATTACTTTAATATTTTCAAAGTGAAAAATAAAATGCTAAAATAGACTATCAAGGATATGGTTATTTATAAAATAAAAGTATAAAAGAAGATGACAGTATAACTTAATAGATCATTGGAAACTGACTAGAACTAAAACAGTAGGTTATTAATATAATTCTCTAACAGATACAAAATATACACATCTATTAAATCAAACTCAAATGACATATAAACTCCAAATAATTATCATTACCTTATTATCATCACATGAATGTTTTTTAAAAAAGTTAGAATCATTATTCAGGCAATTGCTATCAATTTCTATCATGCTGTCCTGTAATAAACAATATAAAATAATATGGTTAAACTGGGGACTTTCTCTAATATATAGTTATTACAAAAATAACAATGTTATAATACTTGGTATTTATATGTGCATTTTAAGATAAATATCTTTAATCTGGCTTAACTGACTAAGCATGAAGAAAAGTTTTCTGTGCTTGAAGTATAAACAATTGTATACACAAATGCTTACATATTTATAATCCCCTCCTCTCCCTGAGACTCATGATTTAATCCTAGAAATCATTGAGAAAATCTGGTCTCTTTGAGAAAAAAAGTATTCATTTTAGAAATTATATAGACAAAATATTACACATTTTGAAATCACAAAGTTGAGATACATTTTTAAGAGGTTATTTAGTCCAATTTCCTGACACAATCACATAGCAAAAAAGGGAAGATATTAGAATGTGAGGAAAACCTCTTTACAGAGTATAGTTAATTCTTCAGCCTTTTTAACAATTTCCTCATCTCAATGTTTGAGGCAGTATTTTGCTGAGAAACAATGAGACTTAAGTGTACCATAAGGTGAGAGTGGAAAGTCAGACAGGTAAAAACATGTTTTTCCTTTCTATGAGATTCTGTTCATTTTCACCGATTTAGGTAGTGGTTGCTTGTGTCATGAATTCAGTTGACTTATTAGGAAGAAGTTCCCAAGGATTTAAATTCTCTAATGCACAAGTTCATTCTGCTTCTGTCCAGCAAATAAGTAATTCTTTGCTATCAGAGGTTCTAGAAGGACTTCAAGAGTTCTCGCCTATATGATGTCATCAAATAATTGGGATAAGGGGTGGGGTAATAAGATTTAGTCACAGTTCTCTAATATTAATCTGAAGATTGTTATTCATCACTCCTGAAAAGCATAAATGATCCCTGGGTTTTTCCTGACCTAAATGCATATATTGTTTACCTGCTAGAATTAGTGTCAGGAAATATTCATTTAACCAGTCAACACTTACTATAGGCCAATGTGCAAGATCCTCTGCCAATCCCTATGGGAAAACAAAGATAAGAAAACAGGGTCCCTATTTGTTGTCATTTGATATAAAGGGGTATTACATCTCTTAGGCAATTTTATATCACTTCTGTCTTTGTAAAACTGTTTATAAGCCAAAGATTTGTGTTGCCAAGCACCCACATCATACTACAAATAATGCAAGTGCAAATTACTTTTTATAACTGTCTTTATGTTGCCATTATACTCATGGAAAAGGCAGAGGAGAAATAATTGCCTATTCAATAATTTCCTCTTGACTTTCATTTAATCCCAAGGACAAGAAATCACATATACAATCTTTGATTAAAAAAATGTCATGTTGTCCTGCCATGATTAAAAAAATATAAGATGGACAAATATGCATTTTATCTTTATAATACCACCCAATTTACCAATAATATTATATGACAGTATGTCACAGACTTAGTATCCATTTCTTGGAGCATTTTAACAATTGTATGATTTAGGATATTCAAACATTGCATTGGGTAAGCCATCATTCCAGGTATTTAACAAAATTCAATTTTCATTCAAAATATATAATGTATACCAGTTGATTTGTTCAAAAGCTTGATATAGTATGAAAGATATCACTGTACACCTAGAAATCTGACTTCTATAAAAGTCACCATTAATATTGACTTGATGTCACTGCATTTTATAAATACATTTAACACAGAAGTACATGAGTCCCAATTGCAGTTGCTTTCAGAAACTTTTAATTCCAGTCTTATGGATGGTTCAGATTATGACCTATAGGATCACAGAGTTGGAAAGAACATTAGAATTCACCTCAATTTAAAAAGTAGAATGAGTTTACTGAAAAACTTCTTACAGGCATATTTGATGTTGTCTTCATATTTATAATGAATGTTGAAAATCATGCAATAATTTCTAGTATAAAACAGGATGCTAAATAATTTGTTCTTAAAATAAACAATGTCTTTTAAATTTATAGAATGTTTTCTTTCATTTCAGCATATGTATTTCTATCAGATTTTTTCTATTTCTTTTTTAACATTCTTCAGAAATAATAATTTAATGCATTGGATTTTGTATTTAGTTTTTAAATATATTTTCTTTGATTAAAAATAATTTTGTATGGCTATCTCCATCATTTCTTCAATATGTCTGTTCTACTAAAGCACTCATTTTTGGTTTTAGTTATTCTTTTATTACCCTAAATTTAAAGGGATCATCTTTTATTCTGTTATCTCATCTTTGACATTATATTATATTTAACTTTTTACTTTGGTCCCTTAGTTTAAAAAGGAGGAATTTTCATTTTGTTTTTATAGTGTTCATTCTCATTACTATGTAGAATTTACTTGTTAATGTGTTTATTCATGTTTGTCATTTGGTAGTATCAATGTCTAATGTTTCTGTTTTGCTTTTCTGGGTATTTTTGGCAGAATGCTGGATTGGATTAGATTGTTACTGTTTCATTTTCTCCTCCTATCCCATGACGGAATATATTTATTTTCTAGGACTGCCGTGACAAACTACCAAAACCATACTGGTTCAGAATAATATTGGTTTATACCCCCAAAATTTTGGAGACAAGAAATTCACAAAAAAGATGTCAGCAGGAGATGCTAGAGGAGAATCATATATCTATTCTGTCTTTTGGTGGCTGCCTCTATTCTTTGATGTTTCTTGACGTAAGGTCACACAGTATAGTCTCTGTCCTCATCTTCATCACCTTTTCTCTATGTGTGTTATGTGTGTGTCAAGTATTTTCTGCATAGTTTCTTATAAAGACACTTGTGATGGCATTGGGGGTGTCCATCTTTATAATCCAGGATAATGTTTCCATATCAAAATCCTTAATCACAACTGCAAAGAATATCTTTTATATACATATTTCCAGAGATTAGAACCTAATGTCTTCGAGTGGCAATCATTTAGTCTAATATAGAGCAGTATTTCTCTGCCCACTGATGGTGAGTTTGTCTAAAAGACTTTGCTTTGAGGAGTGGATATTAAACAGACTGGACAAGAACAGGAGATTGAGCGCACTTGCACAATTATGTTTGATCCCTTGACCTCTGGTCTTTCAGCATGAGGACAGTACGCCTCTGAAAATAGCTTGAGTTTATAGTCATTACAGCATCATGAATTTATCACAAAATTTAGTAGTTTAAAACAACAAACATCATTCTGCAGTTTCTACTGGTCAAAAATTTGTGAAGAGCTTAACCGAGTGCTTTTGATTTTGTATCATCTATTTAAACTGTTTGGTAGTTAATCAATAGTTTCTATGCCTTTTGTACAGAACTAATGATCAGTACCCACAACAAACCAAATACTCTGCACTAGTAGCCCAGTCCGTGATACATGTATATATTTGCTCTGAGTTGCATATTTATTAAGCCAATTAATACCTAATACTGTTATACTCAGTCTATTATTCTATCACTTAAATACTATATGAGCCAAATAAAATAGTTTGAATAAAAGGAGCTTAATAATCACCACTCCATTTTAACAAGTAAAAAGCTGAACAAACTGAAAAAAAAAAAAAAAAAGAAATAAGAAGAAAACACCAGCAAGTTTTCCTATATCCATGAAAGAAGTGAGGTCATATGGCAAACTATTTCCCCAGAATTTGGAAAGACAAGTGGGTATAAATAACCACATTTTTTTTTAAGGAGCAGAAAATTTTATGGGAATCAGTGCTAAGGCTGGAAAATCTGAACTACAATTTATGACTATTGGATGGGACCAATACTTTATCATAGGGGACCCTATCATCAGCGGACCCTATTTTCTAAGATTTTTCTTGAGGAAGGCTATGAGGTTCTCATAGTGAATATCTAAGAAAATTACCTCATGATTTTAGCACATGGAGGAATCATCTTACACGTCTTAAATAATTTTGTTCTCAGGAGAAACTAGTTAACCAGAACTTAATCTGCTAGGGTTTTACCAGATACTAACCTCTCTGGGATAACAATACCCCCCTCTTCCAGCCCTTGTAGTTATTCTATCTCACGTAGCGTAGCTATGTACAATGAGAGAGAAGCACTAGCAAAATGTACATTCCAGGAACATGAACTCATCAAAACACTGAAACCTAATAATAGGATTCTAAAACATTTCCCTTCTCTTCAGTCTTGCCACTACACTACTAGCAATCTATTTACCATAGCTCTATTTATCTAGTATATGATATCCAACTTTTAACACGAAATTAAAACTACCAGATACTAAAAAATAAGAAATAAGGTCTGAGGAGATAGAGCAAACATTAAGAGTCACATGCGGCAGAAATACTGGGATTATCAGAATGGGTCTTTTTTTTTTTTAATGATTATTAATATGGTAAGAACTATAATAGAAAAAGTCTGTAGCATGTAAGAAAAATGGGTAAATAAAAAGATGGATATTCTAAAAAAGAATATAAAATGCTATAAATAAAACTAAATTTGGCTCTTTATTATATTAGACATGACTGAGCAAAGACTTTGGGTTTGAGACTATGACAAAAGAAACCTCCAAAACCATAAAGAAAATAAAAATTAAAACACCATGGAAAAAAGCAGAATGGGATAACTAAGCATTATTAGCAAATACCAAATATGTAAAATATATATATAATAGAAATATCAGAAGGAGAAGAGAGAAAAGAAGCAATATATAAAGATATAATAGCTGAAAATCTTCCTCAAATTAATGCTGGACACCAAATCACAGATCCAAGAATCTCTAGAATCCCAACTAGTAAATGCTGTCAGAACCACACTTTCATATTCAAACTTTCCAAAATCAAAAATAAAATCTTGATAAAGGGAACAAAGATAAGACTTGCATCCAGCTTCTACAAAATAATGCAAACAAGTGGAGAGTACAGTAAAATATATAAAATTTTGAGAGGAAAATCTTGTAAATCTGTACCCTGATAAATTGTCTTTCAAAGAGGAAAATGAAATAAAAACATTCTCAGACAAAAATTGAAAAATTTGTTGCCTTCAGACATTCCTTAAAATGAATGTGTTCAAAAAGTTATTCAGAGAAAAAAAAATGGTAAAATTAAGAGTCTCAGATCTGTATATAGGATGTATATCAGAGAATGAATAAAGATAAAATAAAGATTAATAAATCTTAATTGTTCTAACAGTTTGTTCAAGGTAACAGCAACAAAATAATTAAATATATATGATATATAAAAGTGAAATGAAAGAAAGCAATACTACAAAAAGAATTAGGAATATTCATTATTTTAAGGTACTTGTATCACTAAGTTGTATAGTTTTATTTGAGAGTAGACTTGAATTATTTTAAATAACGTACAGCAAACTGTAGTACAACTTTTAAAATGAGTCTAATTTCATGCTAAAAAGTGAGAAAACATAAAATGTCAAGTGTCAAAGCTACAAAAGGGGAAAAAATAGATGAAAGTGTGGAAAATAAAAATAGAACAATACCAAAATATAGAAAACATAGATATGCTATATTACTATATTATGCTATATTATAGTACTCTAAATATAAAAATTAAGTTTATCAGAATGGATTAAAAAATAAGACCCAACTATATATTATCTAAAAGGAACCTACTTTAAATATAAAGACATATAGATTAAAGTTCATAGCAATCTATATGCCATGCTAACACTAATAGAAGAATATATAATATTAGTCCTGCATTTAGTAGACAATAATAGTAATTTATTGAATATTATATTTAGATTATTAAAGTAATCTATATATTTCTGTCTAATATTTTCCTGTCTAATATTTTGGAGCTCTTTTTTGAAATAAAAGTAGCTATACTGACTTTAGAATGTGCAGATTTCAGAGCAAGAAAAGTTATTAGGGTTAAAAATGTTCAATAGATGAGAGAGAGAGAGAGAGGGAGAGAGAGAAAGAGTGTTTGTGTGTGATATCCTTTTAAACCAATGTTTGCATTTCTGTTAACTAGTTTCCAAAATTGAGATTGGCTGTAGAAAATGACATTTTTATTTTTTAAATGATTCACACTTTCACCAGCAAATAAAGGAACCCATTTTGTCACATCCTTGCTAGCACCAGATGTCAACCTTTAACATTTTTACCAACCCTGCTATATGAAAATCTGTGCTTCATTATAGCATAAATTTGCATTTCCATGACTACTAGAAGATTAGCATAATTTTGTGTTCAAAATTTGCATTTTCCTTTCTATAAATAGCTTTTTCTTATCCACTCTCTTAGGCTGTTTGTTTTTTAATGATCAGTTTATACATTTCATATTCGGGTTTTTGAAAAAACACTGTTTTATATCAGATGTTTCAAAAATGCATTTCAGGTGTGTCGCTCATATAGTACATATCAGATAACTTCTCTTAATTTCAAAGTTTAAAATAAATGATATTAGTTATTAGATAGATGTTAGTATTATCACTTCTTGATGTTCATTTTCATTTGTTTAGTAATTTTGTTATGCTGGAGGGAGTGTAAGAGGCAATAGAGAGTAGTAATTAGACTAGAAATGCATATTAGGAGATTATGTTGCCCAAATGCCCAAATAAAGTATTAGTTCTGCATTCACTAGACAATGATAGTAACCTATGGATTACAATGCTTAAGTCACTAAAGTAATCTATGTTTTCATGCCTAATATTTTGAGATTTTTCCTGAACAGGGACATGGCATGATTTCAACTCTGCTTTGTGACAATTATTACATGTTGAGCAAGTATTCACAGTATATTGTTCACTATGATGCTTATCTACTTTTCCTAGGGGAGCAAATAGATGGTTAAAGATGTAAATTATGGGGAGAAAATCAATATGAGGAAGAAAAATTCAGAAAAATCAGAAGACTAATAATTCTGTCTCACTGTAAATATACCACTGGGATAAATCCAGTTGAAAAGGATCTGATTCTGAATTGAATATATCCTCTTAGGTAAACAGGTATTCTTTAGTTGGAAGTCATTAAAACAAGTCAAACATATAATCATATTATACATTTTCTACCCCAAATAGGGGGGTAAAAAATCTCACATGCAGGTATTTGCATGCACTATTTGCCTAATATTTTGGAGATCTCTTTTTCTGAGATTTCATGCTCACTGCATGTTTTGAGAAAATAACAGATACCAATTATTTGTAAAGACTGACATCTGTATCAAACTCTGTATTCTATCTTTCCTTTATCTGCTGCCCAGTTTTGTTAAGGTAACAAAGTGGGGAGAAGAATAACTGAAAAATTTTGGTTTCTGTATTCTTTGCTATGACAATGAATTGATATGATATACTGATAATGCTCTGACATTCCAGACACAAGTGATAGATAATGCACAGTCAGTATCCAATAAGTGTTTTCCTTCCAAATTTTATGCTAAAATACTAAGGTGAATATAAAGACTTAATGGTAAATTAATCAAACCTTGCTATCAAACTGTGCTTATGTTAATTCCCTAGTCCTTCTATAACCAAAAGTAGTCCAAATAAAGCAATCTTAGTGAAATTTATTGTTACTTTATTTCTCATTTAACATACACTCATAAAAGAGGGTATTTTACATTGCATGTTTCCATGGCACATAAATTAAAAGAAATATAAATTTCTTTAATTAATGGTAATCTACTGTTGAGACCATGCTAGGAATAAAAACAGATAACATTAGTCAAAAAAAAAATTGAAAATGACTATATTCCAAAAGTTTTTTATGTATGAGTTAGAAAAAAATTATGATCATGAGTTTTGACTTGTGAAAATACCTCTATTTTTTTAATGAAGTGCAATTTAAAAAAGATCAAACAATAAAATTTATAAGAAACACTATGGTATTACAAATATAGAACAAAGAAGGTTGTTACTAAACCATAACATTAAATCTTAGTTGCTAAGCCCATTTTTATCTTGCATAAAGTTGTATAATCAAAAAATAAAAAGTTGTATATTCATTAGTTTTGTGTATATTTCTTTAACCTACATGTTTTCCTCAATTTATTGCATGTCTTTTCAGAATTTTCAAAATAACTTACAAGCATAACATGATATTTATTCATTTGTGTTAATATGTGGCTATGTAAGTTTAGAGATGAGAACTAGCGTGCTAGGAATTGCTTGATTCAATCATTGGCAGGTTTCCCTAAATAATCAATGTTCATGCCAAATGATAAAATTATTGAAACTCTATTCCCTGTGCTTGGTATAGTGCCATGAATCATAAAGTTATGCACACCCTACTTTGGGTATGTAGAAATGCCATATATATTATATATAATATTTATATATTAATATAAAATAATATAAAATATACATTAGATAAATGTTATATATCATATATCATATGTTTATGCATTATATGTCATATATTTTATGTATATGTATATGATATATCATATTATATATAATATATAAATTATGCATTATATATAAATTCATATATACAAATATATATTATATACTAATATGATATACATTTTATATAAAATATATGTTATGTATAATATACATCTATATTAAACATATTAATGTTTATATTATATAAAATATGTTATAAGTATATCATATAATTATATTATATATGTTACATATTAATACATCATATAACTAATATTTTATATATAATATAATACATATTATATATACATATACATATATATCTAAAATATAGTTATTTAAAATTTTACATATAATTAAATATTTTATCAAGGGTATTCATTTTCTGTTTCTTCTAAATATATGATAATCCTACATCAGTGCAGCAAAAAGAACACTGAGGCAGAGATGGATCCCGGTAGTTTATTACTGGACATTTAGTAATATTTCAGGAATAATGGACCTCAGATATTATGGGCCAAAATATGTCTGTAAATTAGAAAAACGAAACTTTAGCAGTTAATTAACTTGTAAAAAGTCTCAAAAACTAAAGTATCAAAGCTGGTTCATTTTCATTTCCATATTAGTATTCTTCCTATAACACTGTGCTAACATGATGTAGCCTCTCCTTGGTGTTCCTCAATTGTAAAATGAGTAATGTAAACTTGAATGACAGTTTTCACATACTACATTTCATTTAATTTTGCTATTCCACAAAGTGGGCTCAAGATGATGAGTACTTGAGTTTAGAACCTCACTGGAGATTTGTATAGAATTTATTTAAAAAAATATTCGTATAGAATTTATTTAAAAAAATATTCATAGATAAACAAGTGTTTGCAAACTGTGGTTGTCAGTGATTTATTTCTAACTTCTAAAAATCCAAAATTATCTTTTATATGTTCATATTTTAATAGAATGTCATGCTTGTAATCAAGCAATTTATAGTTATTTTAAAATATTGTAGGTTTTTATTTGTTGCTGTACTTAAAGATGTGAAATTAGAAATTTTAAAGGTATTATTGCAGACACAGTATTTGTAAGATTAATAAATAGTACAAGAGCCATGACTTACTGAATGCTTACTAAGTTCCAAGCACTGTTTCATGAGCACTGCATATATTAATCCATTTAATCCTTATGATAATCCTAAGAGATGTGGGTATTAATTTTAATTGCATTTTAGAAATACAAAAAAACAAATTAAAAGAGATTAATTTATCCAACATCACAGAGCTAGTAATTATCGATTCATATTGGATATTCACACAATGCAGTAAGTCATGACATAAATGGGTTCACTATAAATTGCTCACTATTAGTTTAAAATATACCTGTGGTCTTCATGGCATGCAGAAACCATTTATCTCTAATTTAATTTCCAACATTAAACACAGTCTTTAACACCAGTGATGGTCACTGAATTAATAATTGCATAAATAATCACATTAATATAGATACAGTACTTTGATTAGCTGGCTGAGATTTACCCTTAAAAGCATTTGGTAAAGATCCCAAGTCAGATAGAATTCAAAACATTGCCAAATTTAATGCTGACATAAATCTGTGACCAAAACAGTTACCAATTAGTAATTCTCATCAAACAGGTCTTAAAGTATATCAAAATTAGAATCACTGTTGTCTTCAGAGTTAAATGCACTGAAATAATAGAAGCATAGCCAGGAACGAGGAGGTCACACCTCTAAAATAATAGGTATTCCTCCAAATGGAATTCTACAGATCTTTCTTCTCCAGTGCAGACTAACCATGTCATGGCTCTGCCATTCATCTCATTGCTTCTAATTAGAAAAACCTCTTTTATTCTCCAGATGCAAAGAGTTGCTTACTCGTCATCTACTTAGTATTTACTGTGCTTTTCTCCTTGCAGTCACATGTGATTAAAAAACAAACAAACAAACAACTTACTGTATGACAATAACACAAGATGAATATCCTGATTTGCAGAGGATATTTATTAATTCATCTGTGAAATTTACTACAGTTTTTAAAAAGCAACATGCCCTTTCCATCAGTGACTATGCCAAACTCAATACTGAAATAACCCATCACTCTTTCCATCTCCAACTTATTCTATGTGGGTTATTGTTGTAAAGCATAGCTGTAATTCTTCTGAAGTTTAAAGCCTTCAATGGCTCCCTAATATTTAGTCCTAGAAAAATCAAGTTCACACTCCTCAGTGTGACAATGTCTGATCATAGACTAACTTCTAAATTCTCTACACTTAAATTTCTACCTAGTCTCAATCTATGGAATAATTAGTTCCTAAATTCCCATGTGGAATTAATTCCTTTCTCCAAACATTTTTAATTGTAATACCAACATTCTTCTACTGTACTCAAGAATTTGTTTTCTATAAAAACTGAGCTTCACAGTACTGGAACACAGTCTGATAAACTGATCTCTTTTATACTTGTGACCAATAACTAACAGCTAGTTTATTACCATGAGTAGGCATTTTATAAATATATGCGAAACTGCATTGGAAGTTCTGGACTCCAAGCTTTAGTAGTCCTCTCTGATGAAATGGCATGCCCTTTCATCTTTGCTTCCTTAAGACTTACCCATTCTCAGAAGTCCTATTAAAACTGTAATTTTACCTTCAGTCACTAGAGTTCTTAGAGGGAAATTGTATCACTCATCTTTGAATTATCAGAACATAATTAGTACATGCAAAATGAATATTTAACTGAACCATTAAGAAAAAGAAAATTCATATTTTATGGAGATCCGGAAGTACTGATTGTGAACATGCCAATTCATGCACATTGATGATTTTAGGAGGTTTTAATCACTTAGTAATTGTAAGGTTAATGAGCAGTAATAGTTACAAGCTCTCTTACAAGTATGGCAATCTAGTAACCATTGATAAATGTTTGTAAGCACTACTGCTTCAACATTCTAATTTCTAACCCTACTATAACTTGCAAGAAGCAATTTATGATATTTTTGTGTCAAGTTTGTTATAGTATATAATATGCCCCTACATTGTTAGTACTTTTTTTTAGTCATTTTTGGGAAAATTTTTCACTATCATAGATTTCTTTATTCTTCCACTTGGTAGGTTCCCTTTTGTAGGAACAATTACCAATGAATGGATTTATTAAGGTCTGTGGTATGTTTGTATGACTGTCAAGTTGTTTTCATCTTAAGTTTACAAGGAGCCGTTTGTTCTTTTTTATACACTGGGAAAGGACAGGTTTACTAGGAAGATGAGAAAAAGAATCACCTGCTTAGTTTCAGATGGTCAGGAAAGCTGCTGCTCCTGTTTTGCAAAGAGAAAGATTTCTAAAAACAAACACCTAATGGTCACAGGACAGCACTACAACTGCCTAAAGCAAGTCATTTTATTATAGTTACTTGACTCCATTTCTTAGGCTGTGCTTCTCACTAACAATCTTATTGTCTTTTCTCAGCACGTCTAAGTGTGATCACAATATGTTTGATTTATTTGCTCTTATTAAGCCTAGAAAAATAGAGTGGATAGAAAAGGGTGTGTGGAGGTGGTACTACATGGCAAGGGGAAGTCATCTTAAGATTAGCTCTGCTAGTAAACAAAGACAGTGCTCACTTTTTTAGCAATTTGTTTTTTAAAGCTCACTGTGGAGAGTTTGATTTCTGCCTTGGGTGGTGATGTGGCCTTCAAAATTTCTTTCTAGTTGTAAGTGAAATGTTTGCTTTTAATAGAGACTATGCTGTTCAAGTGGCCACTGACCAATTTCCCTAAACTTTCCTCTGTGAGATTTCCCTTGCAACAGTATTTCACTGCAAGATGGAGTGCTTGGGAACTCTTTTTCAGAATTTTGTCTATTTTTGTCACCACACATATGAGTTTTCTATGGTTGTCATAACAAATTCCCACAATCTGAGTGACTGAGTAAATTAAAACAGAAACTTGTCTCTTGGTTTTGTGAGTCAGAAGTCTGAAATCAGGTGTTGGCAGGGTTCCATGCTCTCTCCTAGCCCTTAAAAGCTGCAGGAGTCCTTCCTTTTCCTTGCCATGTAACTGCATAATTGCAGTCTCTGCCTCTGTCTTCACATGGCCTTTCCTTCTATCTTCTGTGCTCTTCACTACTAAGGATATTTGACATTGTAGTTAGGACCCACCTATCCCAGGATAAACTCACCGTATGTATAATGACCCTTTTTACAAAAGGATCAAAAAACACTTATTATTTGGGATGCCACATTCAGTCCAGTTCACCATTTATACTATTATTTTTAAACATATATGGTTTGGGGAGATTCTGTTAATCATGTGAATTTTTGCAAGATTTTTTTCTCATTCTCAGATACTCAGCTTTTAGTGTCATTTTTACATAAAGATGTGTCCTTACATAAAGAAGTTTGCTTTTATAAGGTTTTAGTATCCATTTTTTGCTCATTTTAATTTGCTTCCATCAGTCATCTTAACCAGCAGAGGAGTTTAGGTCACAAATAACAGTGTTATACGTACCATTGAACACTTACTGGGTGATCATCTAATGTAGTATGTTAAATTCCATTATGAAGGTTAGGGCCTGATGTGTTTAAATCTTTGCTATGATATCTTATTAGTAGTACCATCAAAACAGAAATGACATGCTTTAGCTGACTGCATATTCAGTCATAATGTCTCAATTTTTTTCAGTTAAACTAGGTCTTTCACCACCTGCTAGATTCATAGAAACCGCTTTTCAGTCTTCTGACTTGTTCAAGCATACAGAAAGCGTTCTATACAAACAGACTGTTTCTTTCCATATGTCACCTAGAGAATCCATGAATGTCTGATTCATTCACAGTGCTTGGCTTATGTTTTCTTCTAAGTCACAAGATAGATGTTAACACAAAAAATCTAATGCACCATAGATTTTTGTTCTTGCTGATAAAATTGTGTATATGTTCCAATGTTGCACAAGTCAAACACCTCAAATTTGTAATTATTTAATTCATCCTTATAAGTATAGCATCATCTCTGAAGAGCTTTGCAATGGCAGGGCCACTTGTGTCTGAAAGTGATGGCAATCTTTACACTCCTCTTCACTTTAAACTGCCCCAACAATCATCTCGAACCTGGTGATAATGCCAGGTAGCCATCAAGGTTCCTCTCTCTCATGATGACTTCCCTGTCATTGGATTTTACCCATGAACAATTCAGTCATTCATAAAGAGCCTAAAAACATAGAATCAAATATAAAAGAAAAAATAAGGTATGTTCTTAATCTCATTTTTTCCAGGAAGCTGTCTATGAACACAAGAGATTAAGATGACGATGGTTCATGGGTGGCATGGTGGTTGGAGAACCTCAGGGTAAACCATGAGGTAAAAATGTGTGTGTGTGTAATCAATTTTAAAAAATTAAAAAGAAAAAAAAAGCTATTTCCTCAGCAACTAGTGCACACCAAGGGAGGCTGAATTTGGAGAACTATGTAACTACAAAGTAAGTATGATTAGTATCCTTTTAAAAAATTATTTTACATTTTATTGTTTACTTACACATTAAAAGGATAGGTTTATTAAGAAAATAGAGAAAGAAAAAGAAAGGTATCTATATAGTCACATGTGGGCAGGAGAGCTGACTTATATTTTCTAAATTTATTTTTATATCTTTTTAATTGATTTATATATAAATTTCACATCTTTTTAATCCCAGGGATTTACCCCCCCCACCCTCCCCACCATCCTTCCGCTTTCCTCAATTATTTTACATTTACTCACTTATATGACGGATATAAAAAAATCAAACAAAAA